>MAVT02001454.1:0-12555 GCA_001702395.2 Diaporthe helianthi | reverse complement strand
CAAAAGCACTTATTTATATAAAAATAGCTACTACTTCTTATAGCAATAACCTTTTCGAGCAATTTTGCTTTTTTAACCCGATTATCTTCAACAAAGCAGCTTTTAAGTACTTTATGCTTAAACACTAGCCAAAAACTAGTTGCTCGCTAGCTAAAGCGAATATTTAACTCTATAAAAGTCTCCAATTAAGCCTTATAATAGCAATAAAGAAACCATTTCTTTGCTATAACTATAGATAAATCATATCCTTCTTATTAATTAAAATGCTTCTTAAAAGCAGTTTTAAGCGGGCTAAAAATTGCTATGTTAAATAGTTAAAGCATATACAAGGTTGCTACTAAAAGAAATACAATATAAACCTTATTTAAAAAGCATTCCTATATAAAATCAACTATTGTATAAGTATAGTAGCTATTTATTACTAGAAGCCTTTATTCCAATGGGTCTAACGGCGCTATAAATAGAAAAAAGACTTTTTTAAGCTAGTAGATTGCAATAGGCTTTTCCATCCACTCTTTTTTTATAGCTATAAATTGCTAGCTATCGTAGTCCTTAAGGGCAATAGAAAACTACTGCTATTAGATGCTTAGTCCTTTAAAAATAATTAAAGAAACTAGAAACTTGCTCGTAGCAAATATACACTCTATAAACAAGGTTTACGCTCTTATATTAAAGTTTTTCTTAAAAAGATTGCTACTATTGAAATAGCCAATTATTAGCGCTTTCTTAGACTTCCCTTCTATAAAACCTTCTTCATCTGCATTCTAGCAGTTAGCTAGCTTAATTAACTTTACAATTAGCAGTTGCATAAAGTTAAACTACAACCTAATATTCTTTTTCGTTACTGCTTTAAGCCTTTTTGCCTTAACCCGCTAGTATTTACAGCTTTTAAGTATAAAGTAACAAAGCAGAAACGCCTTTAACTACTTCCTCTTTAGTAAAGTGGGCTCGCTAGAGGAGGAGGCTAGCCACGCTACAAGAGCTTTTATTTCCTAGCAAGTTAATGCATACCCTAGACTACTTTAATTCACGAGAAATAAAGCTAATTAATCCTCCTAATCGTTAGAAAGAAAACAATAGAGCTTATAAAAAGTAAACTAGCTTTACGCGCCGTAAAGATAATTATAGAGTGTAATACAAGGAATATACTATGCCCTAGAGGCTTACTAAATTAGCATTCTATCCCTAATAGCAACAAGGGCGTTATATATCTTAACTTTTAAATATAGCTTTATAATAACGAGAATAATGTTTGTGTAAAGTTTAGTATAAAAAAAGATCCATTGTAATGTTATTAAGGGGTATATATAGGGTGGGGGAAGACACGTGCACGCGTAAACGCGGGTGTGGGGCGGTTGGAATCAGGGGGTGGTCGGAATCAGGGCCAGCAACGTTATATTATTCCGTTATCAATTTCCTACACTTACGGAAATGTGCAGATGGGCATCAAGCACTTGTGCAAGCCAAAGTCTCGACCTTGGGGTTCGTCGTTTTCGAAATGCGCTTGAGCAATGCATGTCTTCTTCAAATGTTCCTACTGCTGCCAATGTACCGGGGGAAGACCATGGCCCTCCACAAATCCGGACGCTTCCGCACCCAATCTTCTAACTATTGGGTTTAGACTTCCTTGGCTCTCCAGTCTACGCACCTGATCTCCTCCCAGATGCTCCAAGGCGATATTGCCCGAACCCCGCGTTTCTCCGTCTGTCTTGCTAGTCGCCTTCATTAGCCGTAACCACCAAGCTCTCTTTCCCGAATCGGCAGATTCGTTTCCAGAGGCTCCAAAACCGCCAGTGGAAGTTATATATGCCCTCTGGTTCCCTCGAGACTGTAAACTATCTATCAGGCGATTCAATATCACAAACTCCAGCTTGAGCTTAATGCCGTATACACATGGTTTGAATGCTCCTTGCAGGTAGAATAAATCCGCATACTGTATCCCCAAGAGGGTTACATCCAAGGCGATAATGAACAGATTGATGTAGATTAGTTGGTACAGAAGCGATATCTTGTCGGCCGTAATCTGAGATGATGACCCATGCATCGTCCCTCGGAGCAGCTTGGTGCGGCTAAGAAACTTGCGCGTTTGCCAGACGTACAGAATGTTCAGAGATGTTTCTTGTACGAAAAATAATGTTGTCTGGAGACGGTCCCAGATGGGATTGATACGGGACAGGCTTGGGTCTATGTTGGTGGCTTGCTATATGAATATGATCATTAGGTGTCTGCAATACGAGACTGGAAGATTGGGTCAGTGACTTACGGCCAAGATACCCATGATAACAGTCGGTACAGAAAAGACGACTGAGTCGAATAGCAAGACAGCCGAGACCCAACGGAGAGCAGAATCGTGCTGCCTTTTAGAAGCCTTTTAGACGCCACACCGGATCCTTCGTTCTTTTGAGCTGAGGGCGAACTCACATGATCAGATGCAAGCGCGAGTACAGGACCCAGCTCTGTGGCACTACCATAATGAACCATGTCAGATAAATCATGGTAATTGATCCTTTTAGGTTTTTCCAGACCCCAAAGTCGGCTAATATGATGAACAAGGATTGCAGGATGGAACCCCAAGAGCATAGGGCGCATGACCAAAAGTAAAGTCCCCGCCACTTCTTGAAACGCATAAAGAGCGAAAAGTTAATTTCGACCCCGATATAGCATGAGATTCCGGAGAAAGCGGCCATGGTCATTGCCATGGGTAGGTCATCCTTGACGTTAGGTGTTGCGCCCATTTTGCTCTGTTAGATGTGGAAGCTGGTTTGGACTGAGTGGAGCAATTGTCATTCCAAGGTTGAGAGGACCACACGTAAAGTGGAAGTAAGCAGAGTAAATGCCACGGGTGCCGAACTGAATCTTACCGTCCACCCGCAGTTGGTGGAGAAAATACAGCCAAGGGTGGCACAGCATTATCAGGCCGTGGTAGTGAGCCGACTTCACAGGCAAATTGGGAACATGCCACGGATTATGCCACAATGGCAGCCTACAGCGCACAAGGTGACACAATTTTCACTAGCGCGTACCTAGGTAGAAAGGAGGGTCTCATAATTGACCATAGATGTGTGTTCAAGTAATATTTGTCGGTGATTTCGCGACCACGGGCCTCGCTCTCCAGACTTCTAAGTCCAGGATGTCGTCAGGGCCAACAGGGAAGTCCCTCACGCAAACTCTTGTTTACTCAAGTATTATCAATATATTGATGGCTGATATGCAGCGCTTAATGACGTGTAAATTCAGTGAGCCTCTTGAATTATTCGGCTAAAGGGTAGGTGTGAGGGCAGTGAACGTGGGATCTGAGGCGCACAAGGCTCCGACGTGTGCAGTAGGATAGCGCGTACCCAAGGTACTTAAGTAGCCAGCTCAACTTCAGAAAGTCGCACACCTAGCTTGAGTGCAGCAATTAATGGGGATCCAATGATGTGACGGTTAGTGCTCTTCAAAGAAGAAGTTCCGGGTCAGCATTTATTTGCACTCCTTAAAAAAGGAATAGATTTGCATCAAAATTTGATGATCAGCACACGAATCTGCACAGTTTTGGAACTTTGCATGCTCAAGTGCGCCGGTATGACCATTCCGGAATGGAACATTTGAAGCCCAAGCCGCTTTCTCCTGTCACCCAACAGCCAGCAGCCAACAAGAAATAAGGTGGCGTTGGCCGCCTAGTTGCATCAGGCGTCCACCGGTCCGCGGGGCTCCCAACCTTCCTTGGCCATCTCAAAGGATTCCATAGTGAAGGCCGGGGAGACAGTGCACCCTACCAGCGTCCACTCCCCAAGACTCTTTGCGTGCTGCCACTGTCCCAGTTCGACCACGATCTGAGGTCTCTGACCCTACAGTCATGTTACACCGAGGTCAGCCAGCTGTCAAGGAAGGTCAAGTCGGGAAGGCGAGATTGCATGTGAGGGACTCGGGAGGCCTCATACGCACATCCCACAGATTGTTGCCCAGCACAAGGTTCTTCAGGGGCTTCCCGTCATCCCAAGAAAGAGAAAGCTGCAGCGGAGCACCCGCATAGTAGTGCCAGACCTCGGTAGCATCTTTAACACGATGCCAGTGAGAGAGACCAGTCTCGCCCTCGAGGAGATAATAGATGCATGTGCCGGGGGAGCGGTTGTCGGATGACAAGTGAGGGTCCCGGTACGTCTCGATGAAGTAGCCCTTTTCCGGGTGCGGCGCCAGGTTCAGGGCAGCAATGACTTCCTTTGCAGAACGAGCGTTTGCCATTTCGAAAATTCTCTTGGTTGAAATTGAGAGCCGTGGACTGTCGACCCGTCCCTGGGTGGGTAGGTGCTGTTGGCAAGGTATGCTGGTCAATAGAGTATCTAAACTCAGCACACCGATTGAAGGCAGGTTGAGAAGGATCAGGTCAAATTCTTACGGCCAGGAATTAAATACTGGAATGTATTGGGGCCTTGTCGACGCCGTGATTGCACGTGTGATGCAAGCCGTCACTGTCCAATGGGTGAAAACAGTTGGTCACAACTCCAAGGCCCAAAGAATCTGTTCGGGGTTTGAATGTGGGAAGCTAGCTACAGATCAAAAATGCGGGTGAGTCACTTCTTGGATTTTTTCGAACCATTTGTGACCTGTAGACCTTTGTGATACCTCACTCGGTCAGAATACTTGGGTATCCAGGCCCTGCAGAGCCCACCGAGAGGAGAGCCACTGGAGAAATAGCAAGTAGATGATACCAATTCTGGGCACTCGAAGCATTACCCCCTTCACAGCCTTACTGAAATCCAGCCTACTGAATCAATATTCGCACCCCCGGGTACTGACATGTTTGTGGCACGTCCCTGTTGGGCAACCTTGGAACCAACGACGCTTCTCCAAAAACACTGCTGCAATATTGCTCAGAAATCGTGCAAGCATGCTGAAACTTTACACTTGCTCAAGATGACCCATTTCCTAAACTCAACGCAGCTGGTCAGGTGCTGGACGGCAGTTGAATGCTGTGACTTCAGGAAGATTTTTTGCTTAAGTAATGGAGACTGTCAACAGGTCTCACAACTTGTCACAAGACGGTACCGGTAAGCAGCCAGTCAGCTCAATAATCACAAACCGGAGCCCAACAGCAGCAATGTACTTCGGTACTTCAGTATATGCCGGTACATCCAACACGCCTCCTGTTCAGGCAAGGGTACCTACTAAGTACCTAGGTACTTAGGTAGGTAGTAGTTGCAGGGTTCCGAGGTTCTAAAGCTCTTGCAGTAGCGTCCTGCTCTCCAACCTCACCGAAGACTACAAAAGGCTACCTGGCCACGGTCTACCT
This sequence comes from Diaporthe helianthi, assembly GCA_001702395.2. Taxonomy (NCBI): domain Eukaryota; kingdom Fungi; phylum Ascomycota; class Sordariomycetes; order Diaporthales; family Diaporthaceae; genus Diaporthe; species Diaporthe helianthi. The sequence goes on along the minus strand of MAVT02001454.1, from coordinate 7,283 downwards.
CCCACTGCCATCTCTCAAGTGAGCATTTTAAACGACCGGTACTACTCTACATGTCGGAACGGGTTCACACGGCGCCAGTTCACTGCATTTACAACAGTTGCGACGTACTCACAAGTACTAGCGGTGCAGTCCATCACTTTCACTGTACATCTCCACCAAAAGACACTTCGTGTGATCTGCTTTGACCTGCCAAGATCGACATTGACCGGCCTGATGACGCCCCTGCCGTACTCCCTCTTGCTTGCGGTCCTTTTGTCCTCCGCAAAAATTCCCCATGTCGCCCTCTCCAGCCCGGGACCCCGAACCCAGCGAGGCAGCAGCAGCAGCAGCAGCAGCGGCGGCGGCAGACAGACGCCAATCAGCGAGCGCTCGGCCGAGGAGATCATTGAAGAACTGGGTCTGATACCTAATGAGGAGAAGGGATACTACGCCCAGACATTCGAGGACCCCTATACCGTCACGTGTCTAAACCGCTCAGCTAGCACGGCTATTTACTACCTGATCGAGGGCAGTGACGGAGACTCGATCTGGCACCGCGTAGACGCCGTCGAGATCTGGCACTACTATGCGGGCGCCCCCCTGGTTCTGTCGCTCTCGTTCGACAACGGCCAGCCTCTCAGGGAGCAGACCCTCGGCCCGGATATCTTCAATGATCAGCAGCCGCAAGTAGTCATCCAGAAGAGCGAGTGGCAGTCTGCCAGAAGTTTAGGGGAGTGGACACTAGTGGGGACGACAGGTTGGTTCTCCAATCTAGATTATCTAATCACATGCACCTCTGGACCCAGGAGGCAACGAGCACTGGGGGTTGTCATTACGATGATGATGTTGCTAACATGTGTGCACAGTTGCTCCTGGATTTGTGCTAGGTGGCGTTGAACTTGCGGACCCCGGTTGGACTCCAGATATGACATAAATTGCTTGTCTCTCAACATGAGCAGTGGCTGCCCAGGCCATGGTAGGGTGTGCTAGAATGTAGGTAGTGAAAATCCGGACTGACTTCTTGGAAGGGCTCCGACGCGGTGCTGGAAATTTATATGAATTGAAGACTTGGAATCATAGACATTCTCATTCGCAATTAGTCACTGCAGTGGGTCATGGTCATCCCTTCAAATTTTAGTTCTCAAGATCTCCGCAATTCCAATGAGGACTTCAGGACGTGTTGTAACGACCGGTGACGACTGCTTCCTGGGTGTGTGGTCCAAACATTGCACTTGAATGAATTTCATGCATCCCAGGGCATCATGTCGGCCTGGCTACACTGCCGCTCACGGTGAGACGTTGCCGCACCCAATGGAGTTGGCGATGCACACGCAGCACACCGGGCACCGGGAACATTGAACCAAACCTTCCCATTACAACGGGGCGAGGTTATCATGATGACTTGCGGGCGCCCCGGTTTCCTTTCTTGCTCTTTCATTTTACAAATCAGCTCTTCAAACTTGGGGCTCGTGTTGCCAACACGTGAAGGTCAGAGAAAGGGCGTCTTGGCAGGGCGCAAATGACATCGACATCTCCTCTCTCCTCTCGCAGGGCGTCGGCAAACATTTTTGGGGACAAGGCGCCCGCGCTACGATTCTCAAATCTTGTACTTGAGAGTAAAAGTGCACTGGGCAGTCGAACCCCCCTCAACAAGTGAGATCCAACATTCTTGCGTTCACTTTCTCATCCAATCGCCAGCACTTGAGCCTCAACGAAACCACACCACAAAAATGTCGTCAACCGAAGAGCTCCCCAAGCCTCCGCGGGTGACTGGTGGCTGTCTCTGTGGAGCTGTCCGCTACCGTGTGGACTTTCCCCGTGATTTCGAAATTGCTAAGAATGTAAGAAAACCTGCATGCAAGTTCTTCCTGTCCAGTCTGCTGATGGTGTGGTGTGTGGCAGACTGGCACCTGTCAATGCACGCAGTGCCGACGCAATTCAGGCGCAATCTTCTGGTCGTGCATCCAGGTTCCTAAGGCCTGCTTGAGGTGGGCCAAGGCGAAAGACACAACCTCAAATGCCAGCAGGGACGAGGATTGGTCGTCGTTTGAGAGCGCGCCATCTACACTGCGGTCCTACTCGGCCACCCCTGGGAACGGGCGGGGATTCTGCGCAGACTGTGGGGGGTTTCTGACTTGGACAAAATTTGAGGGCTCTATGGTTGATTTCTCCGTGGGGACTATCGACCCGCTGTACTTGGTCGGCCCCAGTGATGACCCTGAGGTGGGAAAGACCGATGTGGAGGGGCAGGATGTCCCAAAGGGAGGCTATGGGGCGGTCCTCGCCGGAGGGTATGGTAGGAACGTCTGGTGTAGCAATGAGATCAAAGGCGTCACGGATAGACTCGTGGCTGTGGGCGTTGGTCGAGGGCAGAGGTCTTTCCAGGATGGTTGATGGGCCAGTGGTATAGTAATGTTACAGTTCTGCTAGGCTACATATGTGCTCCAGATGTCTACTCTGCCTTTTTTTTTAGTCTTTCAGTCTGGGAATTTTAGTAACCTTCCTTGCACCTAATTCAAAGCAGTTCCAAGGTTGCTTACTAAGTAAGTAGGTAAATTTCAGCTATCAACCTAAGTACTTAAGCACCTACTTGCTTAGCCAGGCATCGATTGATCAACTGGGTAGGGCCTTTTCCGTCAATCTCTAATCTAGTGTCAAAATCAATCGAATGTTTGATTGAAGTTGTCGAAGTCTTCAATGTTGTGTTCTAAAAAGTGGCTCAGGAGTGTTCTCTGGCGCAGGCTGAGTGGAATGGCCAATCAGAAGCTGTCTTGGGTCCAAAGTGCACAGTTGCCCTACTGTTCCCAACTCGTGACAATCGGACGACTTCAAGTGTTCAGATGCTTGGGCAGACCTGCGACGAATGACGGCGCTATTCTATTGGCTCAGTAACTTTTGTCAATTGTAATCTTTGAAATGGCACTTGCTCGGCGAAAATACTTCCCTTGCCTTAAATATGGACCGTTAGAGCGTCTGGCGTCAACACCACATGCATCCTGTTCAACTTAATTACCAAACACCTGTTCAAAACGTTGGCAGACGAAACCCATGCAACCAAGAACTGAGTTGTAATTTCGACTTTCACTTTACAAACTTCAGGCCTCGAACCAGGAAACAACAGCTTTCAGTCTGCAACCCCAGACCCCTGAGCCCTCCTGCCAGCTACGAGCGACTTCAGGACGACATTCAAGGTTCTCACCCATTCGTGTGCCCTTTATCCTGTTCCTTTAAGCACAAAGATGTACACCATGGAGGAGGCAAAGACCCGGAACTTGTACGCCGACCTAGGCCTCGAGGACTGCTGGGCCTCCATGGGCGAAGTCGACCTAGCCTACATGGAGCTCATGAGCAAGCTTTCCCCCAAGGTCAATCCAGCGGCAACTCCAGCTGATGCCGCTGAACTTTCGAAGGTACATCCAGCCCTTTGATCTGCTGAGTGGCCCTCATTCCCTTCGTCTTCATCTCCTCAACTTGGCACACGATCACCTGCATGACCATGACCAGCAGCTGTGCTAACACTGCGTCGTCATGGTTTAGATCCAGAGCGCCTATGAAATCCTACGCGACCCTGAGAAGCGTGCCGAGTACAGCTGCAACCGCATTGACCTCTTCAAGCACAAAAGCAAGAGCGCAATCTGGCGAAAGCACAAATCCGGCTGGAGGTCGCCCCTCGACCAGGTGCTGCGGGTCGCGAGGCTTCAGCTCGAGTCAAAGGCGTGGCAAAAGGAACGCACGCGACGGCTCCCGGCCAATACACAACTGCGAGCCAAGGCACAGCTACGAGCTCACGCATATCACCTCGATTTATTCCACATGCTGTCAAAGTCGCACGGGAGCGCGATCGCACTCCGCGAGGTCGGGCTGGGACCGGTTGGGGAGGTCCCTCAATACTGGGCAGTTTTTGACCCGACGTTCGAGCATGGAGGGACGACGGGGGAGAAGCATCAACGGTCACGGAGGGAGGCGAGGAAACGGGCAACGGCGGTACTTCTCTCCCGACAGACAGCAATCAGAGAAGAGGGGGCCGCTCGCAAGATGGCCGCAGACGAGAAGGACCGAGCTGAAGAGATCAAGTGGATCGACCAGGAAGCAAAAGACTCGATCATGATGCTGGCGAGAATGCCGCAGTACCCTGTCTCGGAGCTGGCCCGACACGATCTGGAGCTGTACGAGCAGCGTGTTCGACAGAAGGTTGAAAGGGCCGAAGACCTGCTGGATTACCTGTGGGACAAGATGCACTCTGGAACCTGGACCTACCCGGGCATCAAAGAAGGCCTCGACCTCGGTCTGATCCTACGATCAGTCCTGCGGCCCAAGTCGCTCAAGTCCTGGCACTTCTCCACCTCAACCCAAGATCTGGCAGCTATTCTGCTCCGCAAGTTGCCCGATGAGATCTGCGACAAGGCCGACGACCGCCTGCGTCTTTTATCCAATTCCGAGGTTGATGAGGTTGACGAGAAGCCATCTTTCGACTATACGAGCTCGAACGAGGGAAAAGGAGCCGAGAAAGAGGTTCCGCATGCCGACTCGCAGCGTAAGTGTCGAACAGCAAGTCAAGTCCAGAAACTTGGGAGAAGCTCGCAGGGCTAACACCACTTAACCATCACAGCGCAGCCCCGGACCACTCAACCAAAGCAATCTCCCTTTTCGAAAAAAGACCAGCCCAAGCCCGCCGCTGCGATGTTTTACAAGTGGCAATACGAGAGTGGCGCCCAAGCGTCTGTCGCTGGATCGAAGCGGGCGCGATCCCCGTCCGCCGAAGGCAAGACTCAGCCGTCAAAGAGGCAGAAGAGGGACGGCTGTGCCTGAGCTCTTCATGAGATGAAGGTTGGAAAAGACATGGCGCGGGTTTCACGACGAGCTGACTTTCTGAGTGAAGGAGAACAAGCCTTCCTCAGCGAGCGAGCACTTGAGGACGTCACTTAGACCCTAGCTGCGCTCGCCTACTGTACTATAGGTTCGGTGCTGCAGCTCAAGTGTGGATGGTTAGATGGTTTCTTTCGTCTTCCTTTCGCTGTTGATTTCGTTATCATAACGTCCCTGGGTGGATTTCATGCCGGGCCGCCACCTGTGGGGCAACTGCTTAGGCTGATGAGATCCAGAGGGATGGTCGCTAGCACAAGACGTTGAAGAAAGTCGCACAGGAGTTGCACATGTGGCACAGTGGGAGTAGGCTTAGGAATTACCCACGCGTGGGTAATACCCAGTGGGTACCCACAAGACCCATAGGTAATAACAGGGATTAAATTACCCATGGGTCCTGGGTAGGTAGATAGGTAATTTAGGTGCAAGGTGAAAAATCATCGATTTAAAATCTCCTATAGACTTTATCTTCTTTTTATAATTAAAGACTTAGAAAAGGCTATCCACCTAAAATACTATATATCCTCTCAAGAGTTCGCTACACTACTTTCCTTTTAAAAATTACTCTCCATTTTATTTTAAAGTAGCTAGTTATTATTAATAACTACTTCCTACTTACTATCCTAGTTCTAGCTCTCCTATTTAGATTAAACCTTCTATCCAAGTTAAACCTTTTATCTAGGTTAAACCTTTTATTTAGGTTAGACCTCCTATATAGGTTTAACCTCTTGTTTAAGTTTAGCTATAGAAAGTATTTTACCTCCTTACGAATTTTTTACTTTAGCCCTTTTTTTTTAACACCTATAGGGGAGATATAGCGTTTAAGCGCGCGGGCATAAGGGGCTTAAAATAGGTACTATTATTCTTAATATTGTAATTAAGGGGTTTATAGCTATTTATAATATTTATAATAGTATTAATAAGCTTAAAATCCTTTAATATAATAATAATGCGTTTACTATAAATAGTAGAAATATTAGCAGCTATAAAAGATTAAAATAGTAATTAGGATAATAATTAGGATAATAATTAGAATAAATATATATAGTGTATACAAGTAATAATATACTGCTTTATAGACTCTTAGAGAGCGAATAAGGCGCTAGCTTAAAGTTTAAAACTTAAATTAATAGTATAGATAAGCTCCTTTACCAAGCAACTTATTAGGGCTTTTAGTATAAAAGAGTTACTAAAAGATTAGAACCTCTTAATTTTTTAAAAAGTAATAGCTAGAAAAAAATTAGTAAAAATAAATAATAAAATTATAAGAAAACTTATTGCTAGGCTTTTATTAGTATACTTTTTTTATAGTATTACTATTAGCAACTATAGGATTTTTAGTAGTAAGGCTTTTGCTTTTACTACTACCTATTAGAGTAGATTTTCTACTATAGCTACTATAGCTAGCTTTACTTTTGCTTTTAGCAGTAGCTTTCTACTCTACCATTTTTATATAAACTATCTAATAAAGCTAAATTAATTAAAATAATAATTAAAATAATAATTAAAATAAAAAATTTACTATTTTACTTTTTTAAAGTAATTAAAATATTTAAATATAGTAATAAGCTATAAATAGCAATAGCTACTAAAAATAGCCTTAAAACCTATTTTATAAGTATTAGTAGAGTACTATAATAAAAACAAATATAAAATATAAAATTAGTATATTTAAAAGGCCTAAGAGGTTATTACTCAAGTAGATTAAAAGTAGTTATAGCCCTTACTAGAATACCCCTATAAGATATATAAACTACTAGGTAGTTTATACTTAGTACCCTTATAACTTTAGCAAGTAGCTGCTATAGCTAAAAAATTCTTTTACTAGCAACTACTACTTTGTAAACGAAATTCCTAACTACAACCTCTATTTATCTATAGCCCTAGTACTTATAATAGTTAGGTTTTTTATTTTCCTACTAGTAAATATAAAATATAATAAATATAATTGTTTTTACTAACATTCTATAAAATTTTTAGGATAGCCTAAAATGTTAAGTAAGCGCAAACAAGAGAATAAGTATTCTATAAATCCTTATACAATAAGAGCTAATAAGCGTATTAAGGATATAATACTATAAGAGAAAGAAGTTTATAAGGCTAAAGACAAAGTTTCTAAGGCTATAAATAGGGCTATTGCAAAGCTGTAGAATTTTGCAAAGTAAGTAGCTATATCTATCCTTGCTTAAGATCTCCTAAAACAGAGTACAAAAGATAAGGTCTACAATAAGTAGTAAGTCTTATAGCCTAATTAGTGTTCTAATTAGTATCCTAATTAACTTATAGGTAAAACTACACCCTTTAGTATCCTAGACTACCTAGCAACGATAAAAGTATTTTGTTAAAATGCTACTTTCTATGGGTAAGGGTATAAATACTAGTAATAATCCTATCTTTATCTACTAATATACTCTTAATAACCTATTTATTAAAAATGGGTA
>MAVT02001453.1:0-12562 GCA_001702395.2 Diaporthe helianthi | reverse complement strand
GGGGGGGGGGTTGGGCGGCAGGTTCTCCGCCTCGGCGTTCAGAGCACTTTAGCAACTTTATCGCTATGCTGATTCCTTGGCCAAAGACAGGCTTTGATCTGATTGTATTTTCAACGGTGAATATGCCTCCGGGTGCTGGAGGAGGAACGATGCAATGGCTGCCAAGCTGGTAGTGCTCGTCTCACTGGCGGCCAGGCTTAGGTGGCTTGCTTTGAGGAAGAGCTCCTTGTCGTTCAGGTGACCTTTATCCTGTATGCTGAACTTGAGCAAGTGCTCGAGCGCATCGATATAATTTTCGAGTCGGCGTGCGACAAGCTTGGTAGTCACAACTTAGTACCTGTGCAGGACTGGCTGCATAGGATACTGGTTGCTTGTCACAAACTGGTAACTTGGTAACATATGATCGAATTTATTGCTAAACCACCAATCATTGCTCTGAAGATCGTTCAGGCCGAGGTTGAAATAGTCTAATTGTAAAGAATGTACACGGGGGGCCATGAGGGCCGTGTTGGTAGCTGATTACATAGGTAGCCTCACACTGCCCACGAGCAGGTGGGCTTTGGGAGCATTTTACATAATATCGCAAATATACCAGCTCTGAATCCAGCTCCCTCGAGAGTGCGGCGGGGGCAAGTTCCCGAGTATTTCCTGTTGCCACGGTTTCCCCTTAGATATTCCCCTCGTGACCAACATCGACCACGAAGCCACCCCCAGACCCGTCGTCCTGAGAGTGTCTTGCCACGCTAGCTACTGCGCAGGAACTCCATGCAAGACCTGCCCTGCCCTCCCCTTCCCTGCCTTCTGCTGCCCCAGCGGGTAGGCAGCTGGGCTGATATGGCCGGTCGGGTCGGCTGTCATGGGGAGTTTGGGGAAACGTGTCATGGCTAGAGACAGGTTTTCCATGCGCTGGGTCACTCACACCTGGAACACCACGTGCGAATCGACTAGGTGATGTCGTTGCGGCCATCATGCACGTGTATTGTGTCGGGCTCACGATGCCAGGCGCCCACTCGCCTGGAATGGATTGGGGAGGTTGTGGGGAAGCCGGTTGGTTCAACGAGATCCAAGTTATTCATTCTCGTGGTGATTTATGGCTGTCGAGAGGGTAGGGTGGGACCAAGTTGGCATGGCCTAGGTTTGAACCCTCTTTGCGGACAAGGAGCCAGCCAGCCAGAGTCTAGGACGCGTAGTGATGTTCCCAGCCACAGCAGTATCCATTTCCACAGTGCTCATATTCTCTAATAAGAAGAGTCCTAAGCAACAACCCTACCAATATCCCTCCCAGTAACCCTCTCACTATCCAGAACAAGCGGCCCCCCTCCAGCCCCACTAGCATCCAACGAAACCGTAATCCTCCTACGGTCCGCAACGACCCGCACAGTCTCCCCGAGGTTCCTATAGTCCGTCTCGCAGTGCCCAGTGACAGCAGGGCTCTTCCTCCCCTGGCCCTGACCGTGGCCGTGGTCATTACTGCTGCTGCTGCTGTTATTATTATTATCGCCGGCACCACCGCTCTCGCGGACCTCGACGCTGGGGTAGGGCAGGTACCCTTCCCTAAGCGGGATCAGCACGAGCGGGATGTCAGCCTCGTTGATCGGCGAGGAGCTCACGAGGTCTCCTTCCTCGTCCGAGGCGGTGCGCCCGGGGATGACAAAGTGGCCCTTTTTCCGGCCGCCGACGAGCCAGGTGTCGCTCGGCGCGGTGACATCGTAGCTGAATTCATCGCCTCCGGCCTCTTCGGCCGACCCTGTGCCGGCAGCAGTATCCAGTCTGCTCGTGTCCCAGACCCGTGTCCACTTCAGGTGTAATGTCGCCGGGAGGAGCTGGTTGATGCAGACCACTGGTGCCTCGAACTCGTCGGCCGGCTCTACGAGCGACGGGACGGGTCTCTGAAGCCGGATGTCGGCGGTGTGCACGACTGGAATCGACGGCACGTCGACTGGGATGAGGATGCACTGCTGCTGGGCAGGTTCCACCTGGCGCATTGCTGGAATCCTCTGCGTTTTCCTTGTCCAGTTGACTATGAACTGGGCCATGAGTACTGGGATACTTTCTCCAGTAGATGTTGTGCCGAGCCCGGTGAACTGCTTCTGCCACTTGACCTCCGTAAGAAAGCTGAGAGGCAATTCGCCCAGCGTAGCAGATCTCTCCAGATCGTAAGCCGTGAGGTCGCTCTTGACCCGGTCCAGCACACTAGCGACTAATACTCTACTGTACTGCCACAACTCGGTGTCTTTTAGCGCTTCAGTGAGAGAATCACGGATGTTATCCCTGGTCTCATCCTGGAGGACGCTATACGACAGCTTCAAGTACATGGTCTTGTTAGTGTTGGGACCAATCCTGGATCCCGGAATCCGAGTGATTTTGTAAATCAGGCTGGCCGGCTGTTTCGGGAAAATAACGACCGGGTTGGCAGGTGGAACTCCAAATTTCGACTCAAACACATCCGATTGGATGAGCTCAGATTTAAAAAGGCGCAGCGGGCTCTGCGTTGCCGTGGAGACAGTGAAACGCGAGAAGAGCGCCGTGTGCTTGAAAACATCCTGCACATTAACACCCAGCTTCAGGGACAATGGAATCAACGGTGTCTTGGACAAGGTGAAGGTTCCCCGGGAGGTAGTGTATTTGACCTCAACCTTGATAGAGACACTGGGTGTGTCCTGCTCAGTGGTGAAAGGTATCCTGGCCTTGACAGACGACCTGGCAGCCAGAGACTTGAACAGGAACAAACCTGGCTCGGACGATGCCGGCTGATCGTGTTCCACAGTGCCCAGTATTTGAGCTTCTGCTGTAAGAAGCCTGAGCCCTCCGGTACCAGAACGAACGCGGATTTCACATGTCTCGACCTCATTCCATCCAGTCGTCAAATCAAGGTCCATCGCGTAATTCCTGTCCAGTTGCGTTACCGTTGACGGTTCGACCCGCAGGTCAAGCGTGTCTGTGCGTTGGTACAAGGACACATATGGGTTCCTCAAATTAACCGCATCGCGTTCAATGGGTTGAAATGCTTGCCTCTCAAAGCTGAGCTTCAAGGGGCCGCTATTCAATTGGACTCGGTCGACTTCAAACGCGCCCGGGCTCATGGCCATACAGCGCAGCTGAATCTTGTTCCGCCCAGGCTTGAGTTCCAGCTCTTTTTCACTTTCAAGCCATATCTCGCGTCCGCCGGTGGCGAGGATCCGCAAGAAGGCCTTGTCGACGGGCAGTGGGTCAGCCAGGACGCTGCGTAGCACGAGGGTCAGACTGAAGCTGTCTTGATCATCGTCGTACGCCGGTGTGCCTTCAACCTCTATGTGAGTGAAGAAATTCTGGAGGGAATGTTTCACCTCCTTGTCGAAAGATTTGGCGGCAGCCAAAAAGTCGGGGAGGAAGCCTTTGAACAGCTCATTCTCTGCGTACTCCTTAACGGGTTTCTGGCTCACTTTGATCGAGCCTCTTTCCTCGATCCTGTCCTTTTCCGAGTTTGCTGCCTTTGAGAGAAGCTTGAGCATGACCTTGACATAGATGTCGTTTCTTTCCAGGTCCCGCAGGCACTTGGAGTACATGACGAGCATAGAAAGCTCAAGCAAGCTCCATCCGCCCTCTCCGTAGAATGGCGTCGTCCGCAGAAAGTACGACGCTGCCGCCGAGTAGTCCTCCAAATAATATTTCATGACGGCAAGGTCCGCCATATTCGCCAGGACGGAGTGTGTATGACCAGCGGCGGTGTAATGACGCAAGGACTTGTCCGTAAGCATTTCGTACAAGCGATAGAAATCCTCCTTTGTGTCTAGAGCGGTTCTAAGCAGCTTGTTGTCGATGCCCGCAAGAGTGAGGTCCGATGATGGCGTCGTGGCATCAGGGGATGGACTAGGTGGCAAGTCGTCGTCAAGATCGACGTCTTCCATCTCCTGGAATCCGGTTTCCCCTATAACCGGTGCAGAAGACCATCCATCACTCCATCCTCGTTTCTTGCCGCACTCCTCGAGTATGTTCCGCGACAGCGCGTAAAGCTCGGCCCTCCTAGCAGCCAAGTCTTCCTGTCCCGCTTTGTGCTGTCGTTGATTTATCGTATCCTGCACGTCAGCTGTGCTTGCCCTGCGCGTGCCAGGTCCCGGAAAGAAGTTCGGACTGGGAAGAGGAGGCAGGCGGTCATCACCTGCCGTCGATACCCTGAGAGATGTTGTTCGTGCAGGGTACATCATCGTTTTTGGCTCTGGAATGGACACCATTGACTTAGGCTCCAGACCCTCATCTTCGGTGGTAGTTGTCGCTGGTGGGATGGGCAGAGCTTTCGTAGACGTTTGCGCCAGAATCTGTTGAGCTATAGAGAATGCAAAAGAGGCAACAATATTCTCTGCCACCTCTGAAACGAGGCTCTCATATGGATACGGTATCTTGGGCGTTATTCCGCCAGCCTCGAGCTTGCGCTGGTCGGCCAGAGCGGCAATGACATCCCGACGCATGACCTGCGACACAGCAGGTATGAACTCAAGTGTTCGTTTGCAGATCTCAGCGAGCATAGAGAGATTTTCGGACTCGTCTGTCTGCTGAGGCGGTGGTGCCCGCGGTGCAACACCATGCAGTATTGATTCCTGCTGCTCTTTGACCTTGGCCAGCAGCTCTTCCCGCGTGGACCAGGCGTTGCCCAGGCGGAGGAGCAGAGCGATTTGGCGAGCGAAAATGTAACACCTGAAATCAAAGATGGACACGTTGTTGGATAGAATCAGATCTCGGTAGGGCTTCTTCATGACCGAGATGGGAATGTCGTCGAACTTCTCCTGGGGTTCTTGTTCCTTGGTGTTGGACTGTAGATCCACTGTTTCCTCGTCGTCAAACTCCAGCGTCCCAGTGCTCGCAGCCACCATTGCCGCTTGCGCAATCTTCTTGAGATCCGGGGTGTGCGGTAGTAATGAGCCTCCATGCACCTCAGCAGAGTCCGCAGCGGCTTGCTCCTGTATTATGGTATCCAAGCCAACACTCAGTTCGTCGTATCCAACGAGAGCATCATCGACCAGCCCTACACTCTCGAAGCCTCTTGCTAGCCCTTCCTTTAAAATGAAGAAGGTGCAGAAGTTCCAGCCGGGCAGACTTCTCATGGCGTCCTTCTCTTTGATGTCCTCCTCGTACTGGCTAACCCTCATATCGAAGCTTGCCAGAATCAGCCTCTTGAATTTGTCAATCAGATCTGCCCAAGCAACCTTGGCATCCTCCTCGGTCTCCATATAACCCGAAGGCACGGCGGGAACCACCCTCGGCAGGAGATCGTAGGGCACATCGTTGATACCGATGCGGATCTGCGCTATCCGGTCGACATTTGTCTTGGAGGAGGTCGCGAAGTCAGTCCTCATCCTTTCCAGCAGTGGGGTCGTGTTTTTGCCCCATCTGGACGTAGCCTTTGCTACGGGCAACACATCGGAGCTGCCGTCGGCCCTCACGCCCCCGCCGCCGGTCATCCTAGGTTGGGTAGCTGCGACCGTGTTGGGCACGACGACGTGTATGATCAGGAGCTCGCATGCGTCGTGGTTGTCGGCGGGGGTTCGCCCGTCCTTCTTGCTGTTGGTTGCCGTGGCCGGCGCGGCGTGCTCCTTGAGCCAGTCACGTATCTCCGAGCGGACGGTCGACTTGTACTGGTCGTTATCATCGCATCGGACCAGGAGAACTTTGAGGTAGGGTGTGCGGCGCAGGCCTGGGATCTGATGCCGGCGGACATTGGCAGCGGACGGGCCATAGCCTGGGGAGTACGGCTTGTTGGGGAAGGTATCGTCGGCGTCGGCAGTGAGCCGGTTACCGCCTGCAACCGGCTGTGTTTGGAAGCCATCGTCACCACTGCCGCCGCCAAGGGTGGGTGTTATGGAAGATTGTCTCTGCCTAGGGGCTTTGGCGGCGGCGAGGGCATCGACAAGCTCGACATGCAGAGTCTCGATGGATCGTAGGGGGCCGGCGTGTGACTGCCAATGCAGGTTGCGGAGGGGAAGTCGTGGGAGTAGCCCTGGGGCAAGAAGTTTATAGACATCGTGAGGGTCGAAGTAGTCGACTGTGCGGCGGCACGTGTCAGCAACACGATCGATGTCACCGACGATCAGGAAACCTTGGCAGTCCCAGGGAAGTCTTACCCGTCACCTTGGAGGTCGAGAAGGGCTGTTCCATGGCTGGACAGCTGTCATGGGCACAGTGGCTGTCGCATTGCTGTCGCGTCAATTATGCAGGGCCAGCTCAGCAATGCATCGTAGACTCTTCTTTGCCTTTGAGTTAGTCTGTCGTGGTTGCGCCGCGCCCTACTGTGCGTGGACTTCGAGCCTTGACTAGCGTAGGTGTGTGTGTGCCTTGCCTTGTCAAGGGGACGGACGCTGCGCGACAATGATGCCATGTCCTGTCCAAAACAGCCAGGCCTCGGGAGGCAAGACCCCTGAGCGAGAGAAAGCCCCACCTGGAGAGGAGCTCCAGCAACGGCGCCCCAGAAGAGAAGGCGGTCACAGGCCGATGGGTCCGGACCGTTAGCTCAGGTTCGCTGCCAAATCCATACGCTGAACTGGCAACACATTCTACAGGAACTCTAGTCTGGCTGGCACTAGGGGATTCATATGCGCTGACTGGTACTGAATCAATTTACGACCAGAGAACACTGGTGGAACAGAAAAGGGGGCTCAGCTGTACAAGCTTAGGCCAGGTGTCCGTCCACTCAGCAAGCAGGCACGGCGGCAACTAGGGCGTGAACAACAACACTGACAACGCTCTCTTCCCAATCTCGTACGGGACAACGTATTACAGGATACCACCTGCCTAGGTAGGTGAGCATGGAGTAGGCAAGCAACCAGAAAGGAACTTAAATCAAGCGTATCACCTTCTTGAGTAGGTCATACCATGCAGAGACAATATTATAGGTTATAGAAACGATATGAAGTGGACTTTCACAGTTCCTTTCGGAGATGTAAACATTGGCAGGGGCGAGTTATTCCATTTTGGCCCAAAGCACATGGAAGTTGGCCTATAGGGCTGGGCCGGGGACCCCTGAAGATTGACGCAAAAGCTCGCAATAAGACGGAGGGGCAGAACTTTTCCAGCATGGAGGGGCAGCTTTCTGCCCGACTTACAAAGCGCATATATCACTCGCAAGTTCAACTCACCCATTGCCACTAGATTACACTCCCCAACAAGTCCTCTCTCACTGTCAGGTTCAAGCTATTTATTTCACCAAGGGAAAAGATGGCCAGCCTTCAAGCCATCAAGTACACACGAGGCCGGCTGGATGTGCTCGACCAGCTGAGGTTGCCCCACGAGCACCACTACGACGAGGTATCCAACTGCGAGGAGGCGTTCGACTGTATCAGGGCGATGAGGGTGCGAGGTGCCCCCGCAATTGCCATCGTGGCTGCCCTGGCATTGGCAGTTGAGCTGCACCGCGGTGCATGCAGTGAGTCTTGCACATTCTTCATGAGACTGTATGTATATGTGGCTAAAACAACATGAATATCAGCCGCCACATCCGCGGACGACACAATCAAGTACATCGACGACCGGCTAGACTACCTGAAAGAGTCCCGCCCCACGGCCGTCGACCTCACAAACGCAATCAACAACCTCAAAGCAGCCATCCGCGCAGACCCATCAGAGGCAACCAGCTCAGTCCCGACCCCGACGGCACCCCAGGCCACCGCCGTGATCGCCACCTTCATCACCACAGCAGAGGCCATCCTCGCCCGGGACCTCGACACCAACCTCTCCATCGGCGAGCACGGCGCCAACTGGCTGGCAGGCGTCCACAACGCCACCGCCTCACAACCAGAGACCCAGATCTCGGTCCTGACGCACTGCAACACGGGGTCACTGGCGACGTCGGGCCATGGCACCGCGCTGGGCATCATCCGCACGCTGCGCGCGAGGGGTCTGCTGAGGCACGCCTTCTGCACCGAGACGCGGCCCTACAACCAGGGCAGCAGGCTGACCTCGTTCGAGCTAGTGTTTGAGGGGATTCCGTCGACGCTCATCACGGACTCGATGGCGGCGGCGCTGTTCCGGCTGCGAGGCGGAGATATGAATATTGGGGCTGTGGTGGTCGGTGCTGACCGCGTCGTGCGGAATGGTGACACCGCCAACAAGATTGGCACGTATCAGCTTGCTGTGCTGGCGAGGCACCACGGGGTCAAGTTTGTCGTCGCGGCGCCGACGACGTCGGTTGACCTTGAGACGCTGACGGGCGATGGGATTAAGATTGAGGAGCGCAAGAGCGAGGAGCTCACGCAGATCAGCGGTGCTGTCGTGGGTGCCGATGGGACGGTGGATGTGTCCAAGACGGCGAGGGTGGCCATCGCGGACCAGCGGATCGGGGTGTGGAACCCGGCGTTTGATGTCACGCCAGCGGAGCTGATTGATGCCATCGTGACGGAGAAGGGGGCGGTAGTCAAGAATGCCGAGGGCAAGTTCGATTTCAGGGAGGTCATGCCGGAGAGGTGGGCCAAGGTTGTGGGAGAGCAATGACCAGACACGGAGGCTGATACGAGCCGAGGCAACGCAAAATCACGAGGAGTCTTGTTCCTCCCCACGTCTACAATTTGGTCTCTCGGGAGGCTGCGATACCCACTTAAACCTTCAGAGAATGCAAGACGAGCTTCTGAAAGCCCTCGACGGCGTCCTCCAGATCGCCGACTGTCAGGGCCTCGTTGTCGCCGTGCGCGACTAGAATGCTGCCAGGGCCATAGAGATAGCGGGTGTGGTTGCCCTCGAGGTACGGGATGTCGGTGCCGTAGTTGGCGATGATGGTATCGAACCCTATCGAGTCAAGGCAGTTAATTGCTGTGGTTCATCATTTTGTGCGGAATGGAAAAGGGTAAACTCACCGTCCACTTCACAGTCACAAGGCACCAAACCGACGCCACCAGGACAATCTACGCTCAGCGCCTCGTCGTCCACGGCGGCAAGCACTTCCTTCATCCTCTCGCGCACAATCTCATGACCCGTCTCCTGCGGCCCAATAGCAACGCGGAACAAAAGAGTAGCCAAGGCATGCGCGGGTATAACATTAGGCGCCACCCCGCCCTGCATCAGACCAATGTTGACAGTAGTATTCCCATATTCCTCGCTGCTCCCAAGGTCCGTCTCCAGCACCTTCGTGAGCCCCCTTATCAGGACCTCATTGGCGCTCTTGCCCAGCCACGGGTAGCCGCTGTGGCCTGCCTTCCCCGTCGCCGTCACCTCGCACGACATGGCGCCCTTGTGCCCACACGCCAGCTTGTTCTCGGTCGGCTCGCCAAAGATGGCGGCCTTGAAGGCCAACGAGGACGACTTGGCCCGCGCCGAGAAGGCCTGCATCCCGTCGCCGTACCGCTCCTCGCCGACCACGTATGCCACCATTATATCCTCGGAGGCAACGAGGCCGCGAGCCAGCAGGCCCTCGACGGCTGTGAGCTGTGCGGCTACGCTGCCCTTGGCGTCGACGGAGCCCCGGCCTGCGATGATGGTGTCTCTTGTTACTTTGCCATCGGAGATGGAGTAGGGTATGTGAGGCGGCACGACGTCGATGTGGCTGGTCACGAGGATCTTCGGGTCTGGCTTTTGTTCGGATTCAGGCACCATACCACCGCGGGCGTGGTGTTTCGAGCTCTTTGACGGGGGCCACGCGACGACATTTAGCCGGTCACTGCCCTCGGGGGTGTTGTTCCTAGGCACGATCTTTTCGACCTCGTAGTGCCACGAGCGAGATATAAAGTAGTCGACCAGAAAGGCTCCTACTTCGTGTTCAGCCCCAGTAGTGGAGGAGATGTCAACGAGGTTCTTGTGGAGGGCGAGGAGGTCATCGCGGTATGTGGGCGCGTTGTCTGTCGTGGGATCGAATGCGGCCGTGTTGCCTACGCCCAAGGGCTGCTGCTGGCTGAGCAGGGAACCCGTCGTGTGGCTGATGCTCAGCGCGAGCAGGAGCAGTTCGTTATACATCATCTTGGAGCACAGAACGGGTTGGTGCGCGGGCTGTTGGCTGTGGGCTGAGTCTTTGGTCGAATTGGACGAAGCTCGCTATGCAATGAGGGAGCTCAAGAAGTCTTTCTGGACCTACAGCTAGAGCTGACAAGCTGCGTGATGCGCCCGCTATGACGTGCTCCCGTTCGGCAGGTGCTCGGCACCGACGCCGGCAGAGGCCTGAGCAGGGAGGAGTCCCTACCTCAAGTGCTCACAGCTTCCATTCCTAGATTGGGAGATTGGCCAAGTCCAGGTAGCAAGTAACAGAAATCACGCATGTGCATTGTCCGTACCTAGTGCTGTCTGAATTATACTGGCTGCCAGTACTGTCAAGTCAGTTTCCAGTGCGACAGATCATGAGGCAGAAGCGTTGTGCTCTAGGCAATAGCTGCCGATCAGGCGCCTTTGTACTACACTTTGTTGCACAGAAAGGATAGGGCACAGAAAATGGAAATCAGTCTCAGTTGACGACTGACTATATACGATGCAATTGAACCAAGTACGTGATCATCTGAGGAGGACTATGGATACTAAGCCGTCTTCTAGAATATCCTTCAGCTCGTCTATGCACTGAGACTTGAGTTCACACATGAGTTCTTCCTTGCCGCGGTCCCGGTGGGCGTCAATGGCATCTGACTCGATACGGAGATGTTCCTCGACTCGTTCCATGATCCGGCTTTCCATGCCTTGTACTGTACGGTCCATGGAAGAAAAGACTGCTTGCTGCTGCTCGACCAACTTGGCCATCTGAGCTTGCTGCCATGACATGAATCGTGTCATCTGCGCTTCTTGCTGAGCGAGAAGCTTAGCGCCAATGTTTTCAAACACTTGGTGGATCGTGTTTGAGCCTTCACATGACAGCTGCCTTCTCTTCGGAAGCGACGCTGAATCTTCGGGGGACCGTTGCCGCTTCTTGGGTTCTTCGAGCAGCGGCGGCGGCGGCGGCGGCATCGTCTGCTCCTGCGCTTCAGGGTACGAGGGGGGGCCCGCGCCCACTTCCTGGCCGTGAACTTCGTTGTCTTCCTCTGTCGTCGGCCCCGCATCTTCGCCTCTGCCAGTGGGTCTTGCAGAGCCAGCAAAGTGTTGAACAACTGCGGCGCCACGACCCTGGTAGAAGTCACCAGTGGAATCATGCCTCGTATACTGTATGATTGAGCCATTCGTGAAAGCCTCGCATATTCCACGTAATACATTAGCATCCGAAATGATGCTTTGGCTGACGTGGATGCCCAGAACGGTCTGCCGGCTAAGCTCTTCCACAGCGTCGAGGAGACTGGAACTGCGTGTCGATCGAAGCGGGACTGGGGCATCCATAGGAGCTAGGACCGCAATAGGATTGTGCAACACAATGCGAAAGAAGGATGTGGGGCCGCGCACACCAGCAGCAGTAGCCATGTCCCTCGGGAGAGGACGTGTGGGACAGCGCAGGAGCCAGTGAACATTGTCGGCGTTGAAACAGATGTAAACATACTCCTTCCTCTCGACACCCGGTGCTTGCTCCAAATAGAGCCGAACCCGGATCTTCAAGGACACTGTATTTTCTTCTTCGTTGAAAAGCAAGTTCAGCTGGACGGCAGCAGGGTCTGGGCCAGCGAGGTAGTGGGGAATTCGCGGTCTCGACACAGCATCATCCCATTCAACCACAACTGGAGCATTGGGGATAACAGGTGACAAAGGTGAAGGCGAGGCGGGGATCGAGGCGGCCATAGCATTCCGCCAAGTTCGGACTAGCTTCACTACAACTCGTTAGCAAACATAGATCTAGGCCAGGCGGACTTCGGTGCGGAACGGGAAGAAGGTGGATAGAAAACGAAGCCCCTGGAATCAGGATGCCCACCCTCCCAGGCTTTTGAGAAAGCGATAAGGCAGCCTTGACCCTTTAGATTCGTTCGCTGTGACCGACAGAAAGAATAAAGAAGAAGCGCTCTAGCAGACGGCGGCGACAAAGGGTGGCTAGGGTTGGCTACTCAATGCCCAGAGGTATCCGATCTGTTAACAGTGATGGCGCGGCTGAACTACGAAGCGGTCTTAAGCCCGTGTATCACCAACGAGGTTCAAGTGCAATACGTGACCTCTGATGCACACAGGCTAAAAACAACCAAGTAACGCTTGACCAACACCCAGATTCTTCAATCCTCTGTAGCTTGGCACTGAGCGGAGCCAACGATCTATCTTTGTTGCTTACTGCGTGGTGCGATGCAGTAATGTCTGCTTGAGCAGTGAAAAAAGAGCAGTGGCCGGACTGAGAAAGACTGAAAAGGATGGATGAATGAGGGGATGGTGTACATGATATTGACGAAAAGATGGAGGTGAAGGTCAGGAAATGGAGGTGGCTGGGAAAAGATGCACCACGCACGGGCGAACACACGGATTTACGTTTGACCCAGCCCCGCCTGCCATCAGAGGTCCACAATAATTACAGTGGGGGCGCAAAAAGTCTCGGCCCTCCTCTGCAGATCCCACCCAACCCCACAATAACTACCCAACTTTAACTATATAAAGAATTACAAGGAACTTAGTTAAGGATTATTAAATAGTATTGTTCTTAATCCATAGACAACCTAAAGGCGTATAGTCCCTTTATATAGTAGTAAACGCTTAGAAACCTAGTATTTATAAAAGATATAGTATT
>MAVT02001452.1:0-12573 GCA_001702395.2 Diaporthe helianthi | reverse complement strand
AAGTAGTAAGTTTTATAGCTTAATTAGTATTCTAATTAGTATTTTAATTAATATTCTAATTAAAAATAGTTGCAAGCAAAGTATACACCTAAACTAAATTGCTTAAAACTATAGTATTATTACTATAGAGCAAAATAGCAACTTTAAGCCTTTTTTAAAGATAAAGGAGAATAAAAAATGATAAAAGGAGTAAAATATATCGTAATATCTTTTTAAAAATGTTTTCTATACTTATAACCTAATTAAGAGTATACATAATCTTTATAAAACTAATACTACGCTTTAAGCCTAAGAAACTGCTATTATTTAAATAATAGTACCTTACTACTCTAAGGCTTAAAATAAATAATACTTTGCTAATATTATTGTAGATATTATAAAAATATTAAAGGGTATTTATTAATATAAAAAATATCCTAATAATATTATTTATTTAAAAATAGCTAGTAAAGCTAGTAGTTTTAAAAAACAAGTTTAAAGTATATAAGTAAGTTTATTTTAAATAAAATACTAAAATGAATAAAATTAATATTTTTTAAAAAAGTATTACTAGTAATACTTTGCATTCTATTGCAATTAGCTAACTTAATATATTTTAAAAACTATAGCAAAATGCTCTTTAGTCTTTATACCTAAAGCTTTACTACTTTTAATACTATAGTTAAAAAGCATATACTTTTATTAATACTTGCATTTTCTTTCTAAATACTAATTTAAATATAATAATATAGTTTATTTATAAGGTTTAGTATAACTAGGAAGTTAAAAGGAATAAAAGTTGTTTTTAGTAAATTTTTTAAAACATTATAAATAACTAGCAAACTTGGAATTACAATAGCTACAACTAGAAGGAGGTTAAGGATATTACATATGTTAGTGTTAACTTAGAGCCTTAGTTGGTATACTTTCTAACTATATAGGAATTTTTTATACTCTTTAAGGCTATTCTTTAGCGTAAGCTTGTTTGAACTAGTAACTAGCTACTAAAAAAGTTAAAGAGAATAAAAAAGGGAAAAAAGAAAAAGGATACCTAAAAGCTACAAGGGATGCGCAAGAGGGTTGTTAAGTTGTAAGTATTTAGCTTACAATTTTATTCTAATTATTATTTTAATTATTGTTTTAATCTTATTATATTTAAGCGTTTATACTTTTTTACTTAAATACTTAGTTTTAGTAGCAAATAGCTAATTAAGGAGGAGTAAGTTTTTTAATTAATACTTTATAACCTTTTAATAACTTTATATAGGGCTTTTTTATTTTGTTCTCGGGCTTTATTGCTTAGTAGGCAACGCGTAAGGGTTAAGCAATATTTTTACTATAGAGTTTACTTTCTAAGAATATAGATTGAATTTGTTTAGGATTTTAGGAAGCTATAGTATATTAATTGGGCTAAGTACTAGGCTTTTATAATAGCAAGGCCTACTATTCTAGCTCTTATACCCCTTCCAAGCATTTGCAACTATAAGCTTGAGCTTATAGTAGTATTTATAAAGAAAAAGCTTGTATAGTTTTTGCCACGGGTAGTGTTATATACTAGTAAGGGCAACGAAGTGTATTTAAATAGGTTAAATATTGCTTTGCGAGATTGCAATAGTAAGCCTAATAACCGTCTTAAGTATTAGGTTATACTTAATAAAATTACTAAAATATCTAATTAGTTTAGTATAAAGGTTAATTAAATGGTAGGGTTTTTATTTTTTATATAGGTTAAGCTTAGTTATATAAAATAGATTTGTTAAGTTTTAATTTATAGTACCTTTTGCCTAGTAAGTTTTTTGCTAATTTCTTTTAATAATTGAATATTACTAGGGAAAACTATTACTCTTTTTGTATATAGAGTATATTAAAGTTTTGCTATAGTTAAATTAGTAAATTCTAAATAATGTATATAATATATTAATTTACTATTAAATAGTATAATTAAATACTTTTCTATTATTTTCTATAATTTAACAATTGCTTTCCGTTACTACCTTAAACTAAGTGAAAACTTGTAGGAAAACCTTACGTATAAGTTGAATAAATAATATAAATAATATAAAAAGTTTAGTAGTTACTTAGAGCTATTTGATTTCTCGATAAATAACACTTAGATATAGGTTAATATATATCTTACTTGCTATTTTAATTAGTTTTATACTTACGCCTAGGCTTTACTTGCTGCTAGCTAACCTCTAATTTTATAGCTACTTTTTTTATATGGCTATTTCCTTTTACTAGGATTTTGTTTATTAACTTTTATAGTTTTTCTATACTTCCTTATAGAGATTTCTAGACCTTTAGTGCCTTTTTATAGTGCTATTAACTAGTACTTAGCAAGGTTTATTGTTAGAGTAGTATATTTAGAATCTTTGTATTATTCGCTAGAGGTAGATATAAAGGTAAAAAAGTAGGGTTATTTTAAATTCTATTTAATAATTAATTATTATTCTTTATCTAGTTAGGTAGGTTTTTAGTATTTAAAAAACGTAGTATTTTAAGAGGATCTTTATATAAATTTAGTAAATAGAAGTTAGAATAAAGATAAAAAAAACAATGCTAGTAATAAAAGAAAGATTGCGTATTTATTTATATATATAGGGTTTTAAAATCTTAGTTTACATGCTTTACTCTTATTAGTTTTTAATTACAAAGTATTTATTATACTTATTTTAACTTTTATCCTAATTCTTTTTTAGCCCCTTTCCCCTTAACTATTCTTTATTTACAATGTTTCTTTTATTATTAGAATTAATAAGCAAATAATTACTATAGTTTCCCTTAAGCAATAATAGTTAGCAAACACCTATATAATAGAGGTTTCTATCTAATTTAAGCGATTGTTATTATTTATCTAGTTTTCTATACTTAGACCTATTAATAAGCAATAGGCGAAATAGCTAATTAACCTTTACCTATACCTTTTAAACTATTAGCATGAAAAATAATATTTATTGCTATTAAACTAAACAAAGTAATACCTTTTTATATTGGTTTTACTTTAGGCTTTTTTTAAACTACTAGTAGAATTTGGACGAGAATATAAAAGATAAGCATGCTAAAGCAAAGGCCTATTTTGTTAAAAAAAACTAGAAATCCTTTAATACTTAGTTAAAGTTTTACTAAAATACTTGTATTATTAAAGAATCTCCAGTTATAGTATATAAACTCTATAGTATAGCCGTAGTATATCTTATTTTTAATAGCTAGAGGATATCTTTTATGCAAAAGCATCTAAAATCTATTAAATATATAGAGTTAAAAGCAAGTACCTATTAAAAACTATTATTTAATATAGTGTAGTATTTAGGCTTTGTTAAGCTAAATTTAAAAAAATTCTAAAAGTTTAAATACAATAAGCTAGTAAAATAATGTTTTAATACCTTGTTTTAATTAGTATTTTAATTAACTTATAAGTAAAACTATACCCTTTAGTATTTTAGATTACTTAGTAATAATAAGAGCATCTTGTTAAAATGCTACTTTTTATAAGTAAGGGTATAAATACTAGTAATAATTCTATTTTTATTTATTAATATACCCTTAATAACCTATTTATTAAAAATAAATATAATCTAAAAACTCTATACAAAGTCTTATATTTTTTTTGTACAAAATAGCGTAAAGAAAATTCTCTCTATTAGAAGATTAAATACTAAAGTTTCTTAGGTAATTAATAGCTAATCCTATAAAGCTTTTAAATAATTACTTTAAAGTATTATTATTACTTTTATTAATAAAGATTAGAATTTTTAATATACCCTTATTAATATTAAGCAATATAATTAATCTTTATCTAAGTAAATAATAGTATAACTTATTGTAAAAACACTTAAAAAACTACAGTTAACTACTAATATATTTGCTATTATAGCTAACAACGCTATAAACTTTTTTACTTTTAGCATAAGGTAAGTTATTAATAGGAAGTTACCTTATAGTAAATAAACCCCTAAAATTTATTAACTTCCTTGTATTAGCTACTCTTTATAACTTAGTAAGAGTGCTTTTTATAACGAGATAAATATCCTAAAAGCCGAGATAAGGGCTAAAATTAAATAGTGTAAGCTAGAAAACCTAAAGGCTTTAGTTTAGGGGTTGTTAAAAAAGGGTAGGAGGGATTATAGCTAGGTATTATTTTATATATATTATTGTTTTAATTATTATCCTAATTATTATTTTAATTAAATTATTTATTAACATTACCTTGTTAAATCTATTAGCTTGCTATATATATTAATGTTAGCCCCTAAAAATAGTTTTACTTTAAGGAACTATAGCGTAATACTTTTAACTTTATTAATAACAATTGCTAAATCCTTTAGTTTACCTTAATATTTATACAAAATAGAGTTTAACCACTAGTGTTATAATTTGCACAAAAAAGCTATAAAATACTATTTTAGCTTTTATTAAAGAGTATATTAGCAAGGAGAAAAATAAGAGTAACTTAAACTATTTTAAGTATTATAACTTTATAGTATAAAATTAAGACCTTTTAAGTAGCTTTATTAAGTATATAGTTTTAATTTTTTTTTTTATTTTTAAGTTTAGAAGTAAAATAGAATTTCTATTTAATATAGTATTACCTAGCTTTAGTTTTGCTCTTTTAAGGTTAAATAACTTCTACTAGCTATACCTTACTAGATTTTACTTAAGTAATAAAGCTGTAAAACAATATCTATTAGATATAGTTGCTACTTATAAGAAGATATAAGTATATATAAATAAGTCTTTTAGCTTAAAGAAGGTTTTTATACTTATAATTCTTCTTTTATCTTTTTTAAAAGGAATTTGTAATTGTTAATAGGATAGTTTTTAATAGTTTAATGTTTTTAGTAATTTTAAATAGGTTAAAAACTAGTATAAAGGTTTATTTTGGGAAAAATACCTTAGCTATTGTCTAATTTTAAGGCATATAATAGTATTTTTTTAACTAATATCTATTAAAGCTTTGCTAAGGAAATCTTAAGTAGCTTAAGAAAGCTATATAATATTATTACACTATATAAACAAGTTATAAACTAAAAGCTTTAAAAGTTTTTTAATACTAGTGTATATTATTCCTTCTATAATATGTAATAATTAATATTATAGTAGCAAAGTTATAGAATAAAATAGTATTGGAATTTTAGCGAGTAAATAAACGAAGCTTTTTATATATAGTAAATATAGTTGTAGATATCTTTAGTGCTTTTCTATTTATAGCTATATTTAAGCGTATATAAAGCTTTACTAATAACCTTTTTAATAATAATTAGTGTAACTTTGTAGTTAAAAATATTAAAGCTTTTTTTATATTCTATATTAATAACAAGGAAGTTAAAAAGCTTTGCTAAAAATTAAAAAACTTTTAATATAGTTACTACTATATTGAAAGGCTTAAAAAAACTTAGTAAGTATTTTGGGATATACGCATTCTTTAGTTTTATAATATTTAAAAGAATGTATTATTTATTTTAGTTGGGGATCTTTAGGCTATTTAAGCTTAAGAGGATGTAAAGGTAAATGCAGTATAAGAACAACGGTAGAGAGAATAAAGGAATATGCATTTTTCTACTTAGAATAGTTAAGGCCGCTATAGATTATGCAGGATAGCAAAGTAGGTAGGGCTAGATAGTAATAAAGATAGAGATAAAAGTAGCGTAGTAGGGTATTCTTTTTAAGGAAGAGCGCGGAATACTATAAACTATAGGAATTTTTATAATAAAGGTACTTTAAATTAGGATAATAATTAAAATAATAATTAAAATAATAATTTAAACATTTTATAACGCGTTTAATTTTAATTCTAAGTAATTAAACATTTTAAAATTAACTTATGTAAGCTATTACTTACGCATTATTTATAGGTTTATGGGTACCTATGGGTAATTTTTTACGTAAGTGGGTAATAGGACTTAGGTTCGTGCGTTGGGTACCTATGGGTACCCATGGGTGGGTAATTCCTGAGCCTACTCCGAGATGGTAGACCTGGCTGGACCCGAGATCTAGAACGAGCAGGTAGCTACACTGATTAAACAGAGTGCCTGACGGCCCGGATCAGGTTATTGTCTCCCCGGTGAGCATTAGATAGATGGCTTTACACAGTAGCTTCAGATCTAGGCCGCCTGAAAGCCAGGATATATCCATACAGGGTGTTCCCTTAACTATTGTGCACAGGGGACTTCTCAATCTAACCAATTAGATCAATTTAAAGAGGTTTCCCCTACAACAGCGTTCCATTCTATGTAACGCTACAACCACGTAACCTCTGTTAATCAGCCTCTCTTAGTAGATGAAGCTAGTACTGCCTTTGTTGATAAACACTGACTGTAATTAGCTAGATCTTGGCTAGGGACCTATTACTAACGCCTTGGAAGTCACCCCGCGACAAGAATTAGGGAAAAACCCTGTACTTGCAAGTCTTGGGTACGCCACACACACGGCAGCATGGATACCCATGGAGTGGAGCACACATGGATCTGGTAGTGTACATAGACAGTCGACTACAAGGAAGCTTTCGGTAGTTTCCTAGCAGAGGGGGGCGGGTCTCTTGTGTTTGTATCGAAACAACTACTGTGTACTCAAGTAGAACATTCATTTGGATAACTTATAAGCGCCCAGTAACAGCTGGGACTACCTGGGCTGCTCGTGTAAAGTTTCAGGCCCTTGGATTCCAGGATTCCTGAGCCCGAGACTTTCCAACTCGAGGCATATAATCACCTAAACTAGGTGAGCATCTGGGCCAATCAGCCACTGTGCACATATGATGTGCACATGAGTACTTACATATGACACATGTTAGAAACTCGACGACGTGTCACACAAACAAACTTTCCGCTTACTAATAAGTAATTACCTGTCTCCGTACTCTGTAGCCCACGAGTTTTAAGTTCGGGTCCCAATCTCCGATCACAGATAGCCCTGGAGGTCGGTGGGCAAGATCTAATTAATCAAGATCTAGACTGGTGATAATCGCGATCCAATCATAACCGAGTGCTACTCACACTCTCCAACATAGTTCCAGAAGAATCCTCCGCGGCCTCACTGCCTCAGGTGCTCAAAGTCTGGTTGGACCTGCAGAGAACTTAGAGGACTCCGTACCCAGTCTTCAAAGTAGACACTAATAAATCCTTGTACATATTTAGTTCTACACTAAGTTCGTCTGAAAAATCTGCCGCCAGACAGCACACCCCTGCAGTCAGTTGTCGCCCGAGCAGGGCCAGCCTTGGCCCAACGAGGCTGTGACATGGTCCAGGATGGCTCCGGGGCTGTCCGGAATAACAAGAGTCCAACACCGAGAGCTACATTCCGCAAAGATCGGCGCTCGACTGTGAAAAGCGCCAGCCTCGACAGGCCAATCATCGACATGCAGAGGACAACGCCTACACTAGTGTAGTGCGCAGCTACCCTCTGTCTGTATGGGGGCGTTCGTTACCGCCACCCGGCTTTCAAGTGGCAGTTCAACCCTCGACACCGGTTCCACTTTCCCGTGGCAGTACTCCGTAGGCAGTCAGTCCTAGGTACCCTACGCCCTTGCGTCTAAGCAAGTAACCCTGTGCACGCCATCCAACGTCGGATCCGGACAGGCCAGCGAGCGTCCCGGCCAGGAGTGAGCAATGGGCTGCCGCATCAAGTGATCTTCGTCCGACTGGTACCAGCCTGCTGGGAGACTGCCGACCCATGCTGTGGGGCCGTGCAATGGCACAAACGGCGGCCGATTGCATTGCGCCCCTGTGACCCTGCACGGCGTTGGAAGGTCTGACCTTCATCATCTTCATCATCATCATCATCATCATCTTCATCATTATTATTATTATCATCATCATCATCACCATCATGATATAATGGCGTGGGCTGGTGTAGCGATCGAGCTCTTTTGGATCAAGCTGCAGGTGAAGGCGAAGGTGAAGTATGCTTTCGATGCGATTAACCTCGTATCGTGTACTCTACAGTAACACCAGTCATCCCGTTCCCGCCCCCGATGAGCCCTGTGTGGGCAGCGTTGCCGTCGAGTACGAGATCGAACCCTGTTGGTGTGGGAAAGAAGATTTGTGCGCTCTCGGCTGCGACAAGATGTCGACAGACGTGTACACGTTTATTCCGCTTCCATGCCCGGCAAAGTCCTCCCATGGTGTACTAGCAATCTTCGTTGACACGGTACCTTTCCCGTGGTGCTGCGTCGCCACCGCCGCCGCCGGCGGTGTTCGTGGCTGCATCTCAAAGTCCCTGTCCGATTCGTCGTTGTTTGATGTGTACGGCGCGCCGTGCCGAGACTCGAGATGCGATGAGTCCATGGTGCTGGGAGAGAAGGGCCCGTCGCCCAGTTTCTGCATTGTATTTCGAGAAAAGCCCCACGTGCGTCTGTCGCTTGCCGCCGAGGGCCCGTGACGCGAGGATCCATAACCATATCTCTGTGTCGTAGGCTTCCCAAACCCCATGCTCTTGAAGAGCGGCCGCAAAGTTGCCATACAGCCGGCTATAATCCCGAGTGATGGTTCCATAACAGACCAGATAGCAACGTCGACCGTCTCGTACAGGAAGTCGGGTGTAATCGCCAACTTTTTGACAAAGGGTATCCTTACAACAAGAGCAATTCCAGCGCTTTGGTTCGTCAGAGTCAGTGTCTTGATTCCCGAGTTTGACCGCGCGTGGGGGGGGGGAGTGGGTGGGGGGGTTCTCTTACACGGCTCCCATGCTCAGCAACAGAGCAACCACAATCTTTGTCCTCTTGTTCAGCTGAACATCCCACAGCATGGCAACAGGAAGCGCAGCAAAGACGAGGTCCGTCACCGCACCGATGACGCTGTGGGCGATGACGGCGTTGGGTAAGACATCGATGTCCATACAGCCACCAGGCTTCCCCAACACCTGCTCGTAAAAATACGAGGGCGGGTTGCATTGGAAGATGGCGATGAAGGTGAACACAAGCGAGATGATGTAAATCGTGGCGAGGTTTATCCACACCACCCACTTGTGCAGTGTCTCGGTAGCCACCCGGTGAAGGAACAGCGCGACTGAGGTTCTAACCATGGCCGAGACGAGTGCGTACATGACCTCGCAGATGTACCACGCCTTGAGACCGACCAGTGTTTCTTCCACTTTGAGATCCGAGATGTGCTTCCCTGTACCTCCGTCAATGAGTCCCCACAAGGCTACGATCGAGTAACCCGTGTATGCCAGCTGTGGAGTGGGTTAGCCCTGCCTGCAAGGGGTTTTCCAGAGAGGGACGGGAAGACGGACAATGCTGGCGAGCATCCACCAGTCGTCGGCTGCAACATTCTTTATCATTATGACTCTGACATAGGCTCGAAGCAATACCTACGTAGTTGGTGTCAGTGACCATCCCAAGAGGATGGATGAGCCTTTGGGACTCCATACGAGTATCCATGCGAGGCCCAGCATTACCGTCATCACGATGAACAGCTGGGTCCTGCGGTCACCGGAATTATTGGAGAGACCCGTCATGGTTAGGTAGTGTTGCGGACGTTTCGTCACGTTAACTTTTGGTGTGATCCTCGCCTTGCACACGCCGTGGGCATTGTAGGCTTTTTCGCCGTGGGTGCTTCCGATATTCTTTCACAGTGGTCTTGGATAAGTTTGCCCTGCAGATCTATTCTGCATTATATCAGGAGGGAGAACGGATTGATATACCAGACGACATCGGAAACAACCGTCGTCCTATGAAATCGCCTCGAGAGTTCTGCACTAGGATGGGGGTTGGAAAGTTCCGGAAGAGGATGAACCTGGAACGCACTTCTCGATCATGGAGACCGGCGACTTGAGACGGCCTAGCACGACTAGCACGATACTTGGGGCGAGCTGCGTGAACGCTTTGCTTCTGCATGTGCTGGAGGTACTCTGGTCGTCGTCAACCAGAGACTACCCCTGCTTCGCAGTAAGGGCGATCGAGCGCTAGAAAGCTACATGTATGCCCCCTTTTCAATCCATGGGGCCCCGGCGAGAGCCCGTTAGTTGGGTCGCCGAAGCTACCGACGGAACTAGACTGTAGGCTGAGCATATCTGGTGCTGTGATGTACCTGCATATTGTGAAGTCTTCATCACATGAACGGGAGCAGCTCGTGGCTGGGACCGATTCTCCTGTAGTTGGTTCGTTCGTGGCCACATCATTCGTGGACTCCAGGAGCCGTGCACACACAAAAAAAAAAGTAAAAAAAGAAAGAAAAAAAAACCCCCAAAACCAGAGGAGCCGAAGAACTGGAACAGACCTGGCCAGGGATCAGAGACAGCACCCCAGGGAATATTTGAACAGACCCCTGGCGGCTTCAAGCTCTGGACTGGGGTTCATAGCCCAGGATTGGATGGAGGATATTGATAGACTCTGACGAATGCACGCGAGACGCATGAAGACTGCTTGCCGGTTCATTGCGCCCAAGCCGGAAGCAGACAAATTAACCGAAACTCTGCAGGTCTTCACATCGAGCTTCACAGGAGACTCGAAGCTAGTGTGGCAGCCTTTGGGTCCTCACTGAAACGAAACAACCGCAGTGAACGCTATTCGCACAAGACGGTTTTGGGGCAAATGAACGTGTGGAGCAACGTTGGAATTTCGCATCGAGTACTCCAAGCTCCTCGCTGCTGCCCAACACGCATCTCGTGCTGGGTTGATGAAACTGTACAGAGTATAGCCGTTGAAGTATCTCATCTTGATGGGCGCAACCAAGGTTTGGTGTTGGGTGTGGGAGCCTAGTCGGGAACTGATAGATTTGGGGAATGCCCCCGACACAGGGCGTCCTGGTCTAAGCGACAGCGGTCGCCCCGTCTCAGCATGGGAGATGCCTCAAGCTGGGTATCTGAAGTCTGACAGTTGTTGGTGCCGGATCAGTACCATGCAGGGAGTTGTCGTCGAACGTGTCGTCTCGGGGCAAGGGACTGTCAACGAACCTGGCGGTGCGTTGCAATAGCCAAGTTACGATTAATATCGCGCAGAAAGCACGAGGGATAGCCCACGATCGGCAAGTGCCGGGTAAAGAAGCAAGTGGTCAAAATAAAGTGGTGGAGCTCACCTGCTTGGGCCGGACATTGAAACGGGTGGGGTTGCATTGATCTCAGGTGGGCCCCACTTTGAAATATAGTCCGGTCTTGATAGACATGTGGGAATTGTCCGCTGCGGTGGTAGTGAGTCTTTTCTCAGGACCTGGGGGCCTGGGCTCAAATGTCACGAAGCAGCTGTGGAACTTGACGGCTCAGATGCTGTCATTCCAGATCATCATGATGGTAAATTGCACGTGTAACAAGTCAGTCAAAGGCAGGTGCAAAGATGATATAAACCTTGTATGAGGCTGTTTTGATAAGTAGGACGCTGGTCGAGCAAAAACCCCTGCTCGGCGATCCTAGTGTAAGTACTTTAATAAAGTATATAAAGAGAAGATACTATAGCGGCAAAATTAGGAGGTTACTAGGTACTAGGTATAAGCTAATTATAATACTAGATATAATCGTTAGTACTTAGTAAACCGTTAGCTCCTAAATTATATACCCCTTAGTTAAATTCTATAGAAAGGGTATATAAAGGTTAAAACTTACTAATTAAATAATATAAATTACTATATATAGGGAAAAGCTCATTATATATAAAGATATTATTACTACCTACTATTTACCTTAAGCTTTATCTAACTTAATAATATATTATATAGATATTATATATACTCTTTATTCTAAAATATTTAAATTTTAGTAAATAGTAAAATAACTAAATAACTAAATATAGGATCCTGTAACCTATAGGTAGCTATTATAGGCTTACTTAAATATAACGTAGAAGTAAGGGATACCTTTAGTAAACTCTATAAGAAGGTCTATTATATTTATTATATTCTCCTTATTATTAATATTAATATTATTACTATTAGCTATAATATAGATCTCTTTATTATTTATAAAGCTATTATTATTATTATTATTATATATAAAGCTATTAAAACTAAAGTCCTAAAAGTTAGGTTATTAGGTATAAGTACCTATACTACCTTACCCCCTATTATAGCTATTACTACTACTACTACTACTACTATAGCTATAATAGCTACTATAATAGGTAGGAGTAGGTACCTCCTTA
Organism: Diaporthe helianthi; assembly: GCA_001702395.2. Classification (NCBI taxonomy): domain Eukaryota; kingdom Fungi; phylum Ascomycota; class Sordariomycetes; order Diaporthales; family Diaporthaceae; genus Diaporthe; species Diaporthe helianthi. Next base: position 530 of record MAVT02001452.1, on the reverse strand, counting down.
GCCTTATCTTTTCCCTAAGGACCTAGCTACTATTAAGGAGGAGGTAGCTACTAAGGTAAGTTTAAGCTACTTATACTAAATAGGGTAATATTAAAGTATTAACTCTAAGTAAAAGGACTATTAGATATATTATAAGAAGATAATCTAGATTTAAAGCTAGATCTAAATATATAATACGAAGATAATTTAGAGCTAAAGCTAAATATAAATATATAATAAAGAGGGTAGCTATATTTTATAAATAACTAACTAGATAAACTAGATAAAGAGTAATATAAAAGGGTAAAGGATCTAGTACCTTAGTAAGGATTAAATAGTATAGGCTACTAGAACTAGTATATACTAAATAGACTATCTATAATAGAGTCATTTAAGAGAAACTAGATTAGAGTAGTATATAAAGTTTACTTAAAGTTAAAAGAATTAGTAGATCCTTAAGTAGTACTATAAAATATAATATAAAGTAACTTAAATATATTATTATTATTATTATTATTATTATTATTATTATTATTATTATTATTATTATT
>MAVT02001451.1:0-12577 GCA_001702395.2 Diaporthe helianthi | reverse complement strand
ATAGCTTAAATAGCAAGCTAAATAATAGATTTTTTTGTTTTTCCTATTTTAGAATGTAGCGCGAAAAAACGTAGTTAGAAAGTAAACTATAGTAGTTTTCGAAAAAGTGCGCGACTTGGTGGGGTACGTAACTCGGTAGTGTTTGACGTTATAAGTTACTACTAACATTATATGTTATTTAAATAAAAGTTATAAGCTTCCTAAGTTATTTATAAAATCTTAGTAATTTATATAAGCTTAGCTAATTTCTTTTTAAATGGCTTAAATTCCCTTATCTCAAATAATATAAGGTATATAATAGTAGTAATAAAAGGTTAAAGTTACATTAAAAATTTAAAAATTTAAAATAGTTATTTTATTTATATATTCTAATAATTAATACTACTTCTTACCCTTATTAAACTATACTACTACTTTTATCCTAGTATCTTATATTTAAGCTTTTATAGAAATATGTTTTTAATAAAAAATTCTTATTCTTTTTATTTTTCTTATTCTCTTTAACTCGTTTTTTAATCTTTTTATTCTTCGTATTATTTTTATTATTTTTATTATTTTTATTATTTTTATTATTTTTATTATTTTTATCCCTTTTTTCTTTTTTCTTTTTTACATTCTTTTTTTAGTAAAAGAGTAAGAAAAGGATTAAATATTAAATTCTTTTAATTTATACTATTTTTCTTTACTAAAACTTTATATACTATATAAATGTAGAAATTAAAAAGGATAAAGCGCTTTTATAAGAAAACCTTTAAAGAAGTAATCTTCTAAGATAATTACTATTAGGTTATTTAGGTAAAATGTAGGTAAGTAAGTTATAGTGTTCTGAAATAACGCGGTATAGTTGTAGAATATTTGGATTTGTGGATGTAATTGTATAAGATGTGGTTATTTTTGCTACTTTGTTAGGTGCTGAAAGTGTGTTTGCTTACCAGGTAGGTAAGTCGGTAGGTTTTTTGCAACAGTGACTGACTGCAGATACCCGGACTGTCTACATTTGCATTTCAGACCTTTCTTGGTCCTAAAAATAACCCAAGAACTTTCCTGCCTAGGTACATAGGTACCTACCTAGGTAGGTAACTCCAGTTGACAAGTCGACGTCAGCTCCAGTGCTGCCTTTAAAAGTTCCTTGGACCACTTTTCAGAAAAGCCCAATTATTTGTGACACCAACCCTTGCATTCCAAAGAATCGAAACAGTTTCTCTCTCGAGAACCTGCTGTCCCTTGCAGCAATGGTCTCTGCCGCCCTCCTGCTCGACCGTTGGCGGGCTCGCATGCCACCCCTCCTTCGGGAGCAGTTACAGCTAGTCGCTGGTGCGCGCAACGGGCCCCTTCTCACGTCTCACTTTGAGGAACTGGACGACGCGCAGACTGATTTGCGACCCCTTCATATCTATAATCTACCTGATGAACTACTCTTGGGCATCTTCCGCCATCTCCACAGCCGCGATGATATCCAGCGTCTCCGACTGTCCTCCAAACGCCTCAACAAGACCAGCTCACACCTTTTGATCAACACACTACACGTCAGTCCGAACCCGAAATCGCTTGAGCGCCTTGATCAAGTATCTCGCCACGCCACCATCTCACGAGGCGTCCGTCGTCTCATAGTCTCGGTTGATGTGTACAGCCCCGAGCTCGCTCGTGATGTGCAGGGCTTCACTGCGCACTGCATGAGGGAGCTCAATGGGTTCTTGAATCTGCCCAGCACGCATACCACCAGAAGGGAAGCCCACGAAATGTGTCTTTCCTGGCACTACTTCCTCGAGTCTTTTCAAAATTCTTACACCGACACGTCGCATCTCAATGGGGACCACATCAGTGCCCTACATAATGGCTGGCTACGATATCAAGAGTTGTATGATCAGCAACAGATGGTCCTTCGCAACTGGCGTTTCTCAGATGGCATTGCTTCGGCAGTCTCCAGGATGCCATTTCTCAATGATTTGGTTATCAGGGACAGGTCAAGAAGCACCGTTGATGAGGATCTGTGGAGCTCAAGTCTTTATCAAAAGATGGGGGCGCTGGTCCACCATCCCACCCGTCTAGTCGAAGAGATGATGCTACATACTTTCTCCTGGCGGAAGGCGACGCAGAATTCCGTGGAAACCCCACCCACCTATCTTCTCTACCTGATCCTGCTGTCGATCTACAATACGGGCTCCTCACTCGCCCACCTTAGGTTCGACCTGACGCCTCCTCAATACCTCGGGCTTGATCTCGATCGTTCCGAATGGATTCAACTTCGGTCGTTTGCCCGGAGTTTGAAATCATTCAAGCTCTGCATCGGGGCTGAGCCCTCGGGGCTTGTCCACAAGACTCGAAGCCGGAAAGAAATTCGCAATTTGGAGAGGTTCCTGGCCGTCCTCAGCCGTTCCAGCGAGTTGGACACTTTGATACTGGACTTTGCTTTTCGAGAGAGAGACTGCCACAGCTTGAATCGTACGCACGATCCGAGACGCACCTCTATCGGGCCTCTCATGGTTTACTGGCAGAATCACCGGAACATACATCTGAAGAACTGTTCGATCACCCTGAAAGAGCTTCGGGATTTCGTCGCTCTTCCCAGAAAGGAGCCTGCCGTCATCGGGCTCTGGTACGTCTACTTGCTGGATGGAACTTGGGCCGAGGCAGTGGAAATCCTCCGCCGCGCGGTGCTGAGCGGCCGACTCAGCCAAGAATCGGTAAGCAATCTTCTCGCATTATCTTCATCCTCAATGGAATATTCGACTCCGCTGCCTTGTCACGTGTGCAACACCCTGTCACTTAATACCCTCCTTTGTGCTTTGCTTTTATCGAACAAGCCTCCTAGGACACTAGCCTTGGAGACGACCTTAAATGGGATATCTTCCTGCGTGCAGTCTTCTCTTGGAAAGTCGTACTCAGCAATTTTCCTTATATTTGGCTTCCGGAACGACTCCACGGCTGACTCGAATTGAATTAATTACTAGTACTTGAGATGGCCTTACGGTGCAGAATGCTTGACCATGGCCACGGACAAGCGAAAACGCATCTTCCACTACAGAAGTGATCGACGGTTCCACAAGGACTCCTTGGTCAATTGTTATATCAAGGGATATGACGCTCGTCTTGCAAGCAATCCACTGCGGGAGTAAAGCAGCTGTGCAGATTCGCCCAGAGCACTTGAGGTCGCGCGAGTTCCAGCGACAGCACGTGATACCCCGCTGCAACAAAATGCTCCTTTTCCTGTGAACAGTTTTATCCAAATGGGACCTTGTTGAGCATATCGTTGTTTCACGAAATCGTGCATGCGCACATTTCTTCCAGGGGCAATAACGTACGCGGCGTTGCGAGGTGGCTGTGTCTAGGAAAGCTGTAGGGCTATGTTTGACAGTCCTGATAGCGATGGAGGCATGAAGGACATGGAAATAACCACTTAACAAGGTGGGGAGGTATGCAGGAGCAGGTGCCATTCACGTGGAAAATATGGCCTCAATTCGAGCACAATACTGAAGAAAAATACGTATTACTACTGTAAGATCTTTGCTCTCTTGACGTGATGTTCAATGATTCAATCTTTCAAACTACACTAGGATTCCATGCAATAGACTGCCTCTTAGTGAATATCCTCCGATGAAACGGTGGGGCTGCTTTGGGAGACCCATACCTGTAATTAGTTAAAAGTTCTCAAGTACAAAAAGATTCCTGTAAAATGTAGGTCCGAAGGTAAGCCGTAAGCGCTTGATAATGATGTGTTCGAATTGAATGTTGCCTGGCTCAAGTCGTATAACGACGTGCGTGACAAAACCGCCCAACATGCGGTCAAACTTTAGAACGATCTCTAAGCGCCTTAAAGCAAAAGGACTGACTACCTAGGTACTTTTAGTGAAGAATGAGCGGAACACATATGGCATTTGCAACCTTCGCACAATCTGACGGGTTCTAGGTGCAAGACAAATGACAGACGCTGTGGCCGCGCAGCGGATACCCGACAATACTTGCAGCTTGTGTGCCGTTGTGTCTACATATGTAACTTTAGAAGTTTCCCATCAGTGGAACGTATGCGGCGTAGGACCGGCGTGCAGCTAGCTTGCGAAGACAGGAAACTGAGAGTACTACTTCTGAAGTTGGTATGTGCTCAATATTTAATTCGATTACTGCAGTCACTATTCTATATCAGATTCAGAACTCTCCTCTTGGGAGCTCTCCGCTTCTGAATCACTGCTTCCTTCAAAATGGACCTGTTCGAGAAATCGCCCTCCCACTAGAGACCCGTCAGTCTCGTCTGTGGAAGTTTCATCAGATCTGTCCAAGCTGACCAAGCCATTCGAGTCGTCGTCCTCATCCGAGTCACTGCTCGAATCAATTTCGATCGTGGCGCCGGGAGCGATTTCCGTGAGGACATCATCCAATCCCTCCCCAGGAAGCCCCTTTGCTCGCAGCACTGCGGCAAGTGACCTAAGGTCCTTGTTCCACTCTCCATCCTGTCTCAGTATCGCTGATTCCTCGGGCCTCAGTAGACCGATGGCCTTCTTGAACTTGTCCAGAAACTCAGAGAACCAGTTCGTTCTGAGTTGTCTCGCAAGCTCCCCGCTGTCAACCAAGATAGTGCGTAACAAGTCCTTCATCGCAACTAGGCCATTCTTCTTGGTCCCGAATGTAACAGCATCCACAACCACTGCCTGTTTATACCGACGTTCACGGTCCGTCATATTCTGCAGTATATGCTCCTGCAGCCACACCATGTGGGCCTTCACTTCAACAGCCTTTCCCTGCCAATATTCTCTCTTCTTCTTTTGAGACCAACTCTGTTTCGGGCCGGTCTTATCATTATCATACTTGCCGGTCCTGCCGAGTTCCACCTCTGCTCGGCGGACCAGGTAGGTGAAGTCCTTGTCCTGCACTGGGGGTTTCGGCCTTTTCTCCTTTGGTGGGACATTCACCTTAGGAGGCCGCGCTGCTCGCGCCTCCAGCCTGGCTGCTCTCCTGGCCGCCTTCTCCGCCTTCTCCGCCTCGATGACCTCCTTGGGCCTCGCAGGGCCGTGGGGACGACCGGGCCGAGCTCTAGGGGGTTTGGGCATCACTGGCACGAACTGAGCGGTTGCCCCCATCCTTGCTGGCAGCTCACGCATCTCACGCTGGAGGATGATGCGGTCCCTGTGGACGCAGGCGAAGCGGTCCATCATCTCGGCAACGTCCGAGTGCGCGGCAGCTGCGTATATCAGGACAAGGTAAAGGTCATGAGGGGTATTTTCGTGCGGGTCTATGTATTCGAGGGCCTCATGGACTGGCATGGTCATGTTCTCAGGGACCGCTAGTGGCCGTGGAGGCTGTGTTGTTGGTGTTGCATGAGATTCAGCTGACGATGACGGCTGCGGTGTTGTGGTGGTAGTTCTGGGGGCGAGCAATGGGTCGCTCTGCTGGGCACGTCCAGCAACAGACGGTCCGGGCTCTGTCCTCCGACGTTTCGCCGGTTGTGAGGCCATTTCTGATCTTTCTAAAACGGACCTCATGGCCTCCAACAAAACAATCTGACTGCACGGGCCACAATGTCTAGCGAAACATTTTGTGGCCCGTGCTTAATAGCAACCAACAACAACTTTCCCAAGATACAATGGATGGACATTTCGAATGGATTTTTGAACACGAGTTTTCTAATTGTCTTAGGTCCGTCCCTTTTCTTCGGTTTTTTTCTCCCCCCCCCCTCTTCTTCACTGGCTGGCACTGATTCTACTCTCAAGAACTGCTCAGAAATGGCGGCGAGCTCCAGCAAGCCACTACATTTCCTCATCACGGGCGCCGGGCGCGGCATAGGGCGGGGGCTGTCCCGGCTGCTCGTCCAGAGGGGCCATCGCGTCTTCCTAGTAGACAACAATCAGGAAGAGCTGCGCCACACGTGTGACACGCTCGTGGGCGGCTCTGCGTCTTCTACTTTATCGACCTCGAAGACGCCCAAGCCCTTTGACGCCCTGCACTGCAACCTCCGCCAGCCAGCCGACATCGACAGGGCTGCAAAGGCTGCCTCGGAGTTCTTTGCAGACCACCTAGATGTCCTCATCAACAATGCCGCGTTCACGTCGGCGGTCGGCGGCTCGAGTATCATCGACTCCCAGGACGACCAGTTCATGGCGTCGTGGGCCGCCAGTCTGGAGACGAATCTCACGGCACCGCTCCTGCTGAGTAGGGCGTGCCTGCCCATGCTCAGGAAGCAGCCAGACCGTGGGCGCGAAGGCGGCGGAAGCATCATCCACATGTCCTCCACTCGCGCATATCAGAGTGAGCCCGACTCGGAGGGCTACGCCGCCACAAAGGCGGGTCTTATCGGCCTGACGCACAGTATGGCCGTGAGCCTTGCGCCAGTGGGCATTCGGGTGAACGCCATACTCCCAGGCTGGATTCATGTCGGGAACGAGTGCAAGGAGGCCGATGAGAAAGGCACAAAGTGGGACGAGGGCCTGTCAGAGGACGATCAGAGGTGGCACCTGAATGGGAGGGTCGGCAAGGTCGACGACATACTCGTGGCCGTCGAGTACCTCGCCAAGGCAGACTTCGTCACGGGCACGGAGATGATCGTCGACGGCGGTGTGACAAGGAAGATGGTCTATCCTGAGTAGGGTCGGAAAGCCTGCCTAAGCAGCTGTGGGATAGACGCATGCTCACAGGTGCCGTAGATCAAAAAGGCCCCTGAGGTCTGCCCCGCCCCATCCACTGCATTCTAACCAGCGTTGCAGCGAACCGAGTCTGTGCAGCATCCCCCGTAAGCTTGGCTTACCTTCTTTCAAGTCTAAGTAAGCATGGTAATAGAGGGAATCTCCGCCTCGTCCATACCAACCTGCGGCCGCGGGGGAAACTGGCGAATGGTGTTTTTGTGGCTTGAAAGACAAGTGTGGTGGCAGCAGGTTACATTCTGCATTCTGCAAGCGGACATATGCGTTTGCCAGGGTCATGATTGGTCTGCACATGCAGTCCGGCCAAAAGAGAACAATCACCCACCATCTGATACTCCAAACCCGGCCTGGGATGGCAGGCTGTGTCGGTCGGAGGGCACTGCAAATGCGCCGCCCACCGAGGTATACTTCTCGGTGTGTGAAAGCTCAGCCCCAGTCGTTCCCCCGCGTCTCCCCACACGGGCTGGAAAGATTTGTAAGTGCCTTTTGGTGTTGAGCCTCATGTTATCATGAGCATAGCCTTGTTGATATAAGAAGTTGTGAAGACCTGCTTGACACAGATGGGGACCCTTGAGTATCGGCCATGTCAACTGGTGTCCTTGAATGTCCATCTTTCGCTGCTCGCTAGACAGGGCTCGATGGCAGAGTCAGTGGGACTTGGGGCCAGTATCGTCGCACTTGCGGGCCTCGCACACGCAGTACTCAAGTTCGCTGGAGAAACGAAACGCATAGTGAAAGATGCGAGAAAGCTTGACAGAGAGACGGACCGCTCGATAAATCACATATACCTCGCTGCCGGTACCATCGATGTCGCCCAGAGCACACTTTCAACTTACTGCAAATCTGAAGTGGCCTCACATTCACAAGTCATTCGATTCATAGAGGACAGACAGGCTGCTGCTGTCCTGGAGTTGGAATCAAACTACCTCAGGGATCATAACAGAGAACTCAGAAGAGCGGTTCACGCTCTGCGACAACGATGGTTTCTTGTGGCCGCAGTTATCTGGCACTACTTCATCAAAGTCCAGATAGAAGATTTGAGGGATGAAATGGAATCTGTCCAAAACACTTTGCAGCTTCTTTTGTTTACCGTTCAGCTGGAAACAGCTCTGAAACGGAAAGACAGGCACGAGGCTGAGATGCAAGTCAAGCTCTTCCCACAAGCGCACCTGTTGACAGACTGACCAGTCTCGCGTAGCGAATATTACAAAGGATTGCTCGAACAGAAAGAGAGACAGATCAAGAGGCTGAGCAGGACTCGCGTGACTATGTCGGCTGGGACAGACGGGCCCAATCAGAAATACTCAAAAGCCTCGCTATTGCAGCACAAGGACATCGAAGCCCAACTGCACATCCTACTCAAGCTCTCCAGGACCCTGAGAAAGACAGAAACGGTCCCTCAGTCGGGTCAAACGAGTCTGAATACAGGTTCGAGTCAGAGTTTGAATGCGAGGAGCTCGGTGGCCAGCACTCAAGGGCCATCGGAAACCAGACACTACAGGGACGACTCGGACGAGCAATATATTCCACAGCGTAGTGACACCCTGTCGCCACCCATGTTACCCACTATGCCATCCGCCCAGGGCATTCCGGGAGCGTCCGAGGTACCATCGAGAACTCACTCTCATGGGAAAAATTCCCCGGCGGCCCCAATGAGCAGAGCCGTGAGCCTGGAAGAATCAGAGGCAGGCCCGTCGCAAGCTTTGGTCCCTTTTCGAAGACCAAGCATTAGCAGCGAGGACGATTTCATCGGTGTCCACTCGGGGGAGGCTCTCAGGATAGTAGTGTCGCCAGCGCAACAGGTGCTCCAAGGGAACATCAAACACCGCGACGGAGACAAACTGCCGGTGGTTGCCAAGATTGAGCCAGAACAGGCCTTCAACTTCATGACTGTTATCCGTGCTAGTGAGTTGGGTCTCTTGGGCTTCGTGCAGCCATACGAGGACGATGATGAAGAAACCTGGATCATGCTACCAAGTGGCGAAAGAATACGACCAGAAGGAACTATCCAGCTCCGGTGGTGCCCACGCCGATCGAGATCAATCCCCATCCAGTTTTTCGTGCTTTCCGGTTGGTGGGAAAGAGAAGTCGTTCTTGGGGGGCCTTTCGTTGCCAAAGAAGAGCATTACGCAAAGCGAAGGAGTGGTACGAATGAGTAGCCATCAAGGCAGGGCCAGACAGTCGAGGGCTGCTCGAGCAGGTTCAAGGGAACAGACGTCGTGGAATATTGTACTTTGTGCTTTCTCTTTTCTCTGGCCATATAGCCATGAATCTGGATCCATCAGTGTCTTCTTTGCCCCAGCATCCAGCAGTATGCAACGCTAGGGAACCCTTGGGAAGCTTGCCACGCACTCTTATGGAGAAGCCGAGGTCTATCACACTGGGCATACCATCTTTAGTCGGCAGACTCCGGCAGACTCCGGCAGACATGACCCATCCCCCGGGCTTCATTGCTCGGGCTTTTATCGACGCTGAAGATGGCACAGCTTCTGTAGGTGAGTCGGGGCGGGGCGGACGACCACCAACCGCCAGGTTGTAGACCTGTAAAAAGGCTTCTAAGTGGGCCCAATTGCTCTCCCCGTGATCTGGATAGTTGCGCATGAAATTGCAAAGTGGATGACGGCGCGGAGTTAAGGCAGACTTTGACAAGCCATTCCAATCCTCTTCGAAAAGTGTCTTGGTTGACACGCGGTTGCGACAGGGTCTCTTATGGACTCACGACAGCCCATCGAAGGTCTGATGCGGATCGATCGAATTTTTGTTTTCATCCCCGTCGTCAGGCAGGCAGAGGCTGTGGATTGTTCCCGACGGTCTTGTACAGCTCCCTCAACTCAAACTGGTCCTGGCCGCCCTCAGGGATCTCGCCGATGATCCTAGCGGGCTGGCCGGCGACGATGCTGAAGCTCGGAATAACCATGTTGGGCGGGACAACGGAGCCGTCAAGGATGCGCACGTAGTCCTTCACGATAGCGAACTCGCCGACGACGGCGTCGTTCCCTATATATATGTGGGAGCCGACACTGGCTGCCTGGACGACAGTGTTCTGCCCGACGAAGACGTGGTCGCCCATACGGAGAGGCATGTAGGTGAAGATACTGCGGAGGGAGGTGCTGGTCAGTCTCGGTTGGGGGTTGGACCGAATGACAGGTGGGAATAGGAGAGAACCGTACCCCTTGTACATGCGTCCCGGGGGGCGCAGACAGCTGCCTCTACTGAGGAAGCAATACCTGCCAATTGCGACGGCGGTGTTGTTTGCCGGGGCTCCTCCGCTGGAACTGGTGGCTGTTCGCGCAAGGTCGCCGCGGATCATAACCTCCTGCTGGATGACGGTCTTGCCGCCGAGCATGATGTTCTGCGTGCCTACCAGGGTAGCTTTGCGAGCCACCTTATTGCCTGTGTCCTATAGAGGAGAGACGCGACTCAGGATTAGGACGACATTTCGAGAGAGGGGACTGGAAAATGTTGTCGAGGGAGACGAACCGTCTCAATGTATTCTCCTCTGGGCGCTCGTCTCGACATCTTGGGCGCTTGTCTTTTTCGAAATCGCCTGGTGCGGGAATCCGAGACGTCAGGCCCAAGTGGCTTGCCAATGGCTCTGGAGAACTGCCATCAGTCATGCCGACAAGGTCACGAGTCACGACGCGGGCGACAAAGTACGCGATCCCCAAATCGCGTCTGCCGGGCAGGGCCATAAGCACGACTGCTCCTAACCCTCGCTTGCATCGCCATGGCAGACCCCCCACCACACCCCCCACCCCACCCCCCAGCGACGCAAACAGATTGTCGACAAACTCCCGAGTTACAACAGCATTCTCATCATAGATGTAGGTATCAAGATGTATGATGAACTAGGGTTCATTTAGACTTTTGCTAGTTACCAAACATGTTGACAGATGACTTGGAAAGGAGCTGTTCGATTTCCCCCTTGCTCAAGGCCTTGCCTTCGCTGCCAATCCTCAGCAGCGTCTCTTCGGCCAACTCCCTCTTCGCCCCGTACCCAAACAACCTCCACTGTGCGCCGCTGGGAACCCCAAACCAGACAGCGTTCAAGACCTTGAGGGCCCTCCAAGGATTTGCACTCGTAAAGATTCTGCCCAGACACTTTCGGAATGACGGCACCGCCCCTAACGGCTCGAGCAAGTCGTCACTGTACTGGACACCATGCGCGATCAGAGCGTGCCGCTCTGTACCGAGGAAGTGCTTCTCCTGCCAGGCCTGGAACTCCTGCACCTCTTCCATCATCCTGGGCTTGGAAGGGAGCTTGATCTTTTGGGAGACCACCGCGCACGCCCACCTTGCCTGTGCCTCGAACGCGGGCGGGGCTGACCCGACGAGCTCGACATACCCCATCATGAAGAGGTTGTCGTAACGGGGCGAGACGATGAGCTTGTACAAATCCACGCGGTTCTCTGGGGTTTCTGGGCTTCGGATGAAGTCTTTGGGCAGGAAGGGGAAGTTGAATTGATCGTAGCCGGTGCAGGCGATGATGACGTCGGCCTTGAGCTCCTCCTCGCCATGCTCGGTCGAGATGACAAGACCATCCTGGGTCAGGTGTTCCACGCTGCCTCTGTGCACGTTGATCACTTGTGTCCGGACTTTCTCAATGAAGTCGCCGCGAATGGTAGGACTTTGCTCGAGGATCTTGTGTGATGGTCGCATTATCTCGGGCGGTTCCCCTTCGACGATCTGTAAAAGCTTCATCTGCAGCCATTGAGATGCCCCTGTCGGCATCCAAACCTGTGTCGCGCGGTCTGGGGAACGGTCAGCTTTGGGTTTCCAGGTATGACCTCCATCATGTTGTCCACTTACTGTCGAACGCTTCAGTCGGCTTGCCCAGCACGTAACGCGGAAGAACCCAACCCCCTCGGCGGGTGACGACATGCACCTCCTCTGCGCCCGGGGCTATCTCACAGGCGATATCTACCGCAGAACTCCCGAACCCTATCAAAACAACCTTCTTGCGATCGTACGGCCCTGGGCGGCGGTAGAAGTGACTGTGCATAAACTCTCCCTGGAAGGCATCACGCCCTCTGAATTCCGGGACAGAGGGCTTGGAAAGGTGACCAGCGCAGACAAACACCGCGTCGAAGGTGTGCTCCTGGACATCATCTCTGCCTTCCTCCTGCACCCGTACCGTCCATGAGCCGTGTTCTCTCTGTTCCAAACCGACCACGCGCGTGCTCAGTCGAATGTGTTTCCTCAAGCCGTAATGCTCGACGTACTCGTTCAGGTACTGCAGCTGCTGTCTGTGCCCAAAGTAGTCCCCGTACCTTAATGGATCCAGGGGGAAGTCTGTCAGTGCCGAAGTGTCCCGACACGAGTTGAGCACCACGCCATCGTAAATTGAGGATTGCACGCTCCCGGCAGCGTCAGACGGCGACACATCAGGCTGATGAGCCCACTGCCCTCCAATCTCGGCGCGAGCTTCGAAACAAAACGCCTCGAATCCTTCTGAGAGGCATTCCTTGAGGGTGACCAAGCCAGACAACCCTGTGTGTGCTAGTTGTCAGAGGCCGGAAACTGTGCAGACACGTCGAATGAGCATGTACGTACCAGAGCCGACAACACACACGGCGGGTATCAAAAGACTGGGCATGTCTGCGGACATCTGGGCTGACAGAGAATATGTGCAGGTAACAGGACAAGTCGAAGCCAAGAAGACCTCGAGACTATCCGTCCTCCTGATAAGGCCACGGTCGCTGGTTGGGCGTTATGGCGCTGCTCAAGTGCCCGTTGGGGCCGAAATCACAGCCTGCAGGCGTTGGTCCATTTCAATTGCGCCGCATCCTTCTGCTGACTTCAGGAAGTCCGAAACTTTCTCACGTCAGCAAAAGGATGCAAGCAGGTCAGCGCACGCTGTCGAGGAAACACAAAGCTCCACCCCCACCCCCCTTCACATAACTATTAGCGTACCACAGCCACACCTCTCAAAAAATAGTATGATGTCA
>MAVT02001450.1:240-12578 GCA_001702395.2 Diaporthe helianthi | reverse complement strand
GGCTATAGCTATATACCTATAGAAATAGGCTTTTTAATACTATATCTTTTATAAATGCTAGGTTTTTAAGCGTTTACTACTATATAAAAGGACTATATATATACCTTTAGTTCGTTTATAAATTAAGAATAATACTATTACTTAATATATTCTTAAAAATACTAAGAGATTTCAAGCTAGAGTTAAAATATATTTAAATCTTTCAAGCCTTTAAGCATAAAATTAATAATTCTATAAAGTACTTTATTAAAAAAGTAAATAAAGCTAACTTTATAACGGTATAGGTCTTATATACTGCTAGGAATAATAAGTCCTTTGGATTTGTTATTATGGTCTTTTGGCTAGATACGTAGAGCGGTAGGCTAGTAAGTACGCTCTCGTTGCAATAATAAATCTAAGGGCGTAGGTTTAAGCCTCTATGTTTAAAAAGCCTTTTATTTAGTGTTGTTGAGACTGTAGTACTATGAAGGGCTGTTTGTATAAGGTGTTGTAACTTAATTGAGTTAAAAGTACCCGTCCCGTTTAGAAGATTTTCAGGCCTCTAATAAGACCGTAAGCCGACTTAGCAATGGCGCTGTTTAGGACTACACCTGCCTTTAATAAGTGTCTAGAGCTCTATAGAAGGCCTTAGAAGGGGGTTGTGACGGTATGGGTCTTATATACTGCTAGGAATAATAAGTCCTTCGGATTTGTTATTATGGTCTTTTGGCCGGATACGTAGAGCGGTAGGCTAGTAAGTACGCTCTCGTTGTAAACTTAGCTAAGCTTTAAAAGAGGTTTTACTAAATAAAACTAGAGAATACCCTAGTTATAAAAATAGTAAATAGTTAAATTAACTTAGTTAAAAAAAATATAATTATAAGTCTTTGAACTTTATACTTAGGAGGGATAATATAATTTTATATAAAGCTTATATTTTACTTAGAGGAGAATTCCGTAGATAAGTAAAAAGATACGTAGTTAAAAAGGATAGTATTATATCGCGAAGGCCTTAAAGTATAGAAAATATTTATTTTTACATTTAATCTAAACGCTTTCTTTACATTTCTTTATATATTACCCGCTCTAACTACGTGTGTACCTAGTACGTGCATAGTGGATATAATTTCGAGCTACTATACGTTATTATATATATCTCCTATAATGAAAGGCTGTAGGGAGCGGCGTAAGGGAGATTAACGTAATGTCACGCCGACTATATTAATATATTATGATAAAAACGGACTAGGTAGCTATTGTTGACTTCATTGGACTCGGGACCTAGGCTGAACGATAGGTATGCTGCCCTTGCCTAATCCTAGGGGTTGTAGACGATGTTCCCCGCTCCTAAATACATTCTTTCCACTTCCAAAAAAATAGTATATATTTGCCAAACTCACATTAGCTCTGGCTTGCCTCGGATGTTATGCTTGTATAGGACATGTACTTAGTTTATCCCTTTTTAATTGATTTAGAGGAACTACTCTTGGTGCTTCCTGGCTTGGAGGGTGCCTTGATTGCGGTGGTGCTAGCATTCTGGTCAGCGCCGCCCATAGTTTGTAGGGAGACGTCACTGCCTTGTCCCTTGCCCTTCCCCTTAGTCTTTGCACTCTTGCTCTCTTTACCCCCTCCTAGCTTTTGTGGATAGCTAGGCATTATGTTGGATTTTGATGTTTGTGATCTTTGAAAGATATGTTTTGTACTGTAATTTGCTGGTTTTCTTTCATGGAATTTGTATTTTCTGTGTTGAAGATGAGGAGGAAAGGTGGTTATCGTGATGTCCCACAGTTTAAAAGCAAATGCAAATTTGGTTGTCTTGATTGGATAGCTTCTTGGGTTGGTCAAGTTGCTTTTACTTGCCTGGTTGCAGTAAAAAAAAGAATAGGAAAAGAAGTTCACTATTACTTAGGCTACCATGTATTTATATGTGGAATCTTTGTGGTGTTCAGAATCAAGCGTGTTGTTGTTGTTGGTCACAGAGTTGTTGACATCATGTAGTACTGTGTTGATCTAGTTAACTTTAGGGCTGATGTCCTGGTGGGAGAGGAGTGACTGCCCACAAGTGATTCACTACCTACATATGTAGGTAAGGTATAATTGCATGACAAACCTTACAGAGTCATTCATATAGAACTCCTCGTTACAATGCCTCAGAAATTGGGAAACCATGCCACGCTCTCCTTCCAAGCTTACTTTCGCCAGTAGCAGGTTACATCAAGTCACTGAGAGGAGACTCACAAGGAAAGGACACTAACTTTAAGTCTCCCACATTTGTCATACTTCATGAGTGAGCTCATATGCCCGCCACATAATGATTGTGGATAGACTTCACAAATCTTGCTATTCTACTTAGGTGAACTTGTTAATGTAGGGTAGTACTTTAAAAGTTAGACTACTAAAATATACTCCTTAAGGATAAAGTATAAGTAGTGTTGTTTATAATCTATAGATAATATAAAAGTATATCGTCCTTTTATATAATAGTAAATGCTTAAAAGCCTTATAAATATATAGCTTTAGGATTAAATTATATAACTAAGGCTAGAATATCTTAGTTTTAAAATATAATTAATTAAATGTATTATTACAAGTAGCTTAAGAAGAGTAATATAATAGTTATATAATAAGACTTTATAATTTTAAATAAAAGTGTAATGTACTAAGTAAACTAATACTTACATTTTTTATTTAAAATAAAAGTAAGTTTTAATAAATATTAAAATATAACTTATTATTAAATATAAAATAAGTATTTATAAAAAGGCTACTTAAGTTAAAAACGTTAAAAAATACTATGTTTATAAATGATTTAAAAAAGTTTAATAAATATAGTAATAAAATACTTATATATATATAAGTATTTTTAAGAATAAGAAACTAGTATTAAGTTCTAAGAAAGAAAGAAAACGAAAAAAAATAGTATATACTTCTTTAAGGAGTAGTTATAAAAATAAGTATAAAGACGTTCAAGTTTTTATATAAAAACTATAAGCTTTTAAGGAAGAATAGTAAAGGGATAGGGGAAAAGGGGGGGGGGGGGTAAAAAGGATATTATTATTTTACTAACTAGTAAAAGTTTACTAAATATTTAATATTTTTTTCTTTATTACCTTAAAACTACTTAAAATGTAATACTTATAAGCCTATACTATTATATTAATATTATATAACCTTTAAATTACTCTAGGTTTTAACTTATGTTTTATAATTTAGCTTTTATAAGGCTAGTATAGATAACTTAGACGATTTACAAACCTACGTGGGTACTATTAGTTAGTTAGAAATATTCGTAACTAGCAGATCTACCTAGGTATATATAGTCTGCTAGTTTGTAGCTAGTATCTCATGTTTTTTGTGCAAAGTGCACAATTTTCGAAACAATGCATGTGGTGGGTGTAGTATTGAAAAGTTTCAAGACAAGAAATTCCAAGATATCCAGTTGACAATCAGACCTGGGATGATTGTACCATTGAGCTCTACTGGCCCGTACTATGCAGAGATACTCTAGAGCGATAGTCATGCATTTGGGCAAACGTTTTAGGACCCGGCATACAAAATCAGGTGGCTTAATGAGGCATTCACAAACGTACCCTAAAGTATAGAGCAGAAGCCGATTTGGTAAGTTTGTACATAAACGCGCTTCCTTCTGTGGCAAAGTTGTCATGAGCTCCCGGGACAAGATGCGTGACATTTACATTTCACCCCTGAGGCTCAAGAGGACGAGCTGGAGATAGCTTGCCCAGGTGTGGTCACGAAAACAACATTGCACCACGTGTGCAAGAGCGAATGCCGTAGCGGGTACCATACATGTCTACAGGTACCTAAGTCGTGTGACAGTTTTTGTTTCCCTGATCGTTTTTTTTTTCTTATCCAGACCTACTCTTTGGAAATGGCCTTGGGCCTTGGTCGGGTGAAATCTACCTAGGGTAGGCAGGTATATATATATATATACGGAGTTTTTAGCGCTTGAGCATTTGGCCTCTAGCCTGGAAATACCCAACTTTACTCTGTGATGTCCAGCTCCTCGTAGTATCGGTAGATCCCCAGGCCGTACTTTTGCCGCCTGTCACTGGTTAGGTATTCCTTGATGTTTGGCCGCTCCTTGACTGCGTCATAGAGTAGGAAGACGTCTTTGTAGTCACCCGAGTCTTCCATTTTCTTGATGGCCTTGGGAAACATGAACTTGAGACCGTCCAGGCACTGAAGAATTGTTAGATACGAATTCTTCCCTTTCCACAGGGTGCCTTCAACGTAAGCCCATATTAGACTTACTTGGAAAAGCACAAGATCGGCATAGGTCAGCTTTCCACCGTACAGCCATGGGCCATCACCGCTCGCCTTGCTCTGAAGCACACGCTCGAAGTAGCCGATGAACTTTGGAAGGCGGACGGAGACGAAGTCCTTGGTCTTCTTTAGGGACTCTTCCATCTGATCTTCGTAGTAGAGGCTGGACGCGATGGGGTGATGGCAGTCATGCGGCTCGTTGCTCAGGCCATCCAGTGCTGTGAGGGCGAGCTCGTTGACGATGAACAAGCCGTCCTCGTCAGCGTCACCGGGCTTGGGCACAAGGCCCAGCTTTGGACCGAGGTACAGCAGGATGTTTGGGGTCTGGCTGATGGTGAGGTCGCCATGCTTCAGGATAGGTGGTGCGAAGGGGGGAGGGCTGATGTCGTCTCCCTTATTCTTGGGGTCGATTTGCGCCAGCACCTCGTTGATCCCATCCTTGATGTGTGCGGTATCAGTGTATGAGGCGCCAGCTTCCTCGAGGGCGAGGCGAACATGCTCGCCGCGGCCGGGGACTCCGGAGAAGTAGACGAGGTGGTAGGGGACGTCCTTGGAGGACTTTCGGCGCTTGGCGGCGGGAGTGGACATGGCTGGTCTTTGGCGAGCACTTGAGGTAGAGACTGTGATATACTGTTGGTCTGGTCTGGAGATGTACGATATCAACTGGTGTGTTGCTGGAGCAGTGGATTCTGGAGCGCAGCAGCGTTGAGGTCCGACAGACCCGGATGAGACGCATCACCGCACTTGAGCAGGTGCGGGGAGCTCGTTACGTCAGCCCACTTGTCAGGGCATTCGGTAGACTACATAGAGTAGACTACTGTGTACTGACTGCACTGCTGCTTACCTAGGTACGGAGTACTATCCGGACGTGCAGGTTGCATCTGAAGCCCCACCAAGAGTACTACGCGCACGACTCAACCATGCCAGATCTCATTAGGTGGATTAATGCTTGAGCCGCGATCTGGGTCAAAGAGTCTGGTCCTTGAACCCACCTGCCTTTGCTGGGCTAGGGTACACGTGTAGATTTGTATGGACTGGATCGTCGAGCTTGGTCCAAGTGCTAGAGTACCTTTTGCTGTGTATGTACAGTTAGTACCAGCAGCTCCAGATGCCATCACGAGGAGGGATGGTGGGTGGTTGGTGGGGTCACTGGCCCGTGCCGGACGGGGGTGGGGGGGCTGATAAGATCCGGTGACGTGAGCAGGGGTCTTGGCGCGACGGTAGCTGCAGTCCATCTGCAAGGCACCTTCGCCGTCGTGATGATGACGGCAGGCGGTTGAAAGAGCCCCTGTCTCATTAGCCCGTTTCCTAAGTCCACACATATCGACTTCAGCTGGCCGACGATCTACCACACGTCTTTAAACACTACTAGGTACATTACTTAACTTCCCCAGCAAGTGATCAAGTGTAGCCTCGCTGCCAGGCAGAGAGCCAATCTGCCAATCTGCCCCAGCTGGCGCTGGCGCTGGCGCTGGCTGGCTGGCCGTCCTGTTTGCCTGTCCTGCCTGCTGCCTGTGTAACACACCATGAAACCAAAACGGCATAGGGGGGGGGCACATCTGACGCAGTGCCAATCCTCTACCACCATCCTGCTGCCATCTTGCATCCTCCGACGAGCGAGATGCGGGTTGGTTCAGTTGTACGAAACGTCATTGCTCAATGCCAACAGCTTCCCCACCAGAGCCTTCCCTGGCATTCAGCCTGAACTTGGCCTCTGGGGGCCACGAACCAGAATAGCACGCACCGACTGCCACTGTCTTGTGGGCTATCGGTTCCGACCTCCTACCCTCCTACCCTCTTACCTCTTGGTTGCTAGACCATGGCAGTGCTCCTACATGCCGTGGCCCGTCATGTAAAATGGTCACAAGGCTGGGAGGCAGGCAGGCAGGCAGGCAGACTCCAGATATCAAGTGTCACTGTGTCAGGTCCCCCTCCTCCCATCCATCTTCTGCATTTGCCACTTTGGCCCCTATCAACCCACCTGATCTCATAGTCACGATCGACTCTTGACTACCCTAGGTACTTGCAGCCAACCAGTTCTATGCGACTTTACTCGCTCTCTGCTCTACTGACCTGCCATCCACACGTGAACAAGATCAGCCTCAGCCTCAGCCTCAGCCTCCCGTAGTAGTCACTTCCTGCACACACTTGTCACTTACCTAGACCTTTATATATATCAGTAGCCAGCCTTCGCAGGCTTCCCCTCCGTGCTCCATGGAGACCCTACGATATTCCATCTCGACCTGCGGCGCCGACGAGATGCAGCAGAAGACACGTCGCCAGCGCAAGTTCCCAGATGTCGAGGCCAGCCTCCAGGCCTCGACCCCTTCCAACTTCAAGACCTTCCGCCCGCTACAACCAAGGCGGCTAGTCTCCGACCCCGTCGCCAATATCCTGTCGTATCTAGGCTCGCGCAACCCTTGGCCCCAGCCCGTCTCCAAGGACGACGAGTTATGGTTGTTCGACAACACCGCCTTCATCCTGACAAAGAAAGAGAAGGACGGGACAGAGACGCGCACATCGAATGCAGAATTCGTTGCTGCCGTTTTCTCTCAGGACCCCTCCTGCACCGTCAGCGATGTCGTCGTGCAGATTGCGGATAAGATCGGCTTGGCGGACGACGACGAGGCCAAAAGGACCATCGAGGAGAGGTTGCGCCCGTTCCTGATGGACATACAGCCTGGGAAGCAAGTCTTGGCCCTGCATGGCGGCGAGACGCACCTCAAGTTGAGCGCGGGGAGCAGGAACGGGATAAGCACCGACGTCAAAGCCATTCCAGCGGCACCAGCAGGCATGGTCGTTCCAACCACAGCCAAGGTGCCAGAAGGCGTGACCGGGCTGTTGCAGAGCAAGACTTTCTTTGCCGACCCAGAGGGCTGGGCCGTGATATCAGGTGTGTATACTCGGGGATATCACCTCCTCCATGCATTCACTAACTTTGTGTATGCGCAGACGTCGACGATACCATCAAGATCACGCAGACGAGTGACCCCATCGGTATCCTCCGGAGCACATTCGTGAATAAACCAGAGCCTGTTGCTGGCATGCCTGAGCTGTACAAGTTCATTCAGTCCGAGATCACCTCAGCGTCACCGTGGTTCTATTTGTCCGCATCACCATATAATCTCTACCCGTTCTTGCGCGAGTTCCGAGATGCCCACTATCCCCAGGGCCAACTGCTGCTCCGAGATGCCTCTTGGATGAGCATACCCGGTCTACTTTCCAACCTGACGCTCGGCACCGAGGGCTACAAGGTGGATCGCATGAAGAAGCTCCACGGCTGGCTCCCAAAGAAGAAGATGCTCTGCATCGGCGACAGCACCCAAAGCGACCCCGAAGCGTACGGGGAGATCTATCGAGCGCACCCAGAGTGGGTCAGGGCAATTTTCATCAGGAAGGTGACGGACATTGCTGCCATCGGGATCGAGGAGAAGAACAAGGATGAGCGATTTCAGGCTGCCTTCAAGGATGTGCCGACAACGGTCTGGCGCGTCTTTTCAGAGCCTGACGAGTTGTACGATATTATCCGAGAGCTCGTCGCTACCAAGGTCACATAGGAACCGGTCCGTGGCAACTTTGTGACAAAGGATAGTAGGAGAAGTAGGTTGCGTCGCCTTTGGAGAAGCACTTTTACTCGGACTTGATGATTGCTTGTTAACCACCCGGCCGCCACTCTCTCATTGATTTTCGCCTGCATTAATCCACTGCTGGGCACGGCATTTCATACATACCTAGGTACGTATATATATATACCTATAGCGACTTCTGTTCAACGACAAAGAACATAGTACTTAGCTAGCTCATATAATGTTAGGAATACCTCACTGGTTCTGATTGCCTCGGTAGGCAACAGACCCTTGCGTATAGTTGCCCCCTCCGAAGTCTCAAACCGGTTGTTGATTTTGGTCGTGTGGTGCGCACCAGCACAGCTTCGTTTTCAGGACTGTTGATCTCAAGCTCAGAACCGATTCAGCCTATCTACCCATGTGTCATAAGTTTTGGAACTAGTTATACGTCCCTGGCTGGAAGTACGATGGTCAATATGCCCTGAGGGTCAGAGCTAAGTCCAGCCCAACCCACTATGAGACATGTGAGCGTTTTCATTTCTCGCATGTTGCGTCTCTGTCGGACTTCATTCAATGCCTCCTCGGGCAAATTGAAAGAAGGAAAGGCCGAAAACACTGCTAGCTCGGATTTAAGGACGAGTTAATCAGCTACAAAACATTGTTCCTTTCTAGATTGTAGAGAAGTACCTACATAGGTACCTAGGTATCCTGAATATATATCAGGCATGAGGCCTGATACTACCAGTTGAAATCTTCAAAATCAACCTGTCACAATCAATATCGTTCCGAAACATTTCGGCCCCCTCACGTTGCTGAAGTCTTTACTACAGTACTACTTGCATTCCTACCTGCCTACCTAGGTAGGTACTTGGAGGTACTCAAGTAGGTGCCCGTACTTGGCACAGGCGACTCAGATGCTGTGCTTTCCAAGAAGCCGACGGGGGTGCTACGTTGCTCAAAACCTGTTAGATGAGTCAGCAAAGGTGTTGTCTTGTGCCTCAGTCGATCTCTCATGTCTCATTAGGACCGGCCTATCAAATTTCTCCAAGGTCTTACTTATTAGTCTACATATGTATGCCAATATGCATGGACGGCTATACCCTAAGGTATACTGAGCTCTAGATAGGATTAGACACACTGATTCGTTTGATACTGACAAAATCACCGTCCAGGTCATGAGTCAGAAGAAAGCCGTGCATTCATTTCTTTTGTTTCTCGTCTCCAGGCGGACTCAGCTGTGCTCGCCTAGCGGTGAGCCTTTTCACAGAACTCAAATGGTCGGATGCGAAGGTACCTAGGTACTTGGTTACATGGCCTTGCTAACATGTCCGGAGTACTGCCCATGTGAGCACTCTCCGCGGTCTTCTTAAAGCTGGACAAGATAAGCAGGTCTGACTACGACAGCCAGAAGGCACATGATACAATATACGATTCTTGGAATACGGATTCGTTCTCATATAGGTTCCAATCAAATGTGTATTCAGGATATCTACATATGAATAAAATACTTGGTCTCAGATGTCCACGTCAATTTGTATCGTCTACCTACCCTCCACAATTAAGGCGGGTCACTTTTATTTGCCTAAAAAGGCCCATGTGACTTGTACATGGCTGTTTAAATGATCTTGGGTGCAAAGCCCAGGCGGGGGGTGGAGGAGCCGTCAAAGACAACCAGGGCAGCCTTGAGGGCGACGTCACCAAAGATGTTGATGCCGATGCCCGAGCTGCTCTGGATGCCACCAAAGCAGGTGGAGCTCCCGGTGGTGACGGCGCCGTAGTTGATGACCTTGCCGGGGATGGTGATGCGGGCAGAGCCGACGCCGAAGGTGAAGGAGGGAGGGGTGGCGCTGCAGGGGAACACGTAGCCGCCGTACGAGTAGCTGTTCTGGGCGCCCGAGATCTGCCTGTAGTAGGCGCTGACGATGGAGGTGGGGAGGTACAGCAGGGTCGTGCCGGTGTCAGCGATGCCGTCGATCGAGGTCGACACGAATGAGCCTGAGCCGACCGAGTATCCGGTGGAAACAAACTCCCAGAAGCCCTGACGGGTGCTGACCGAGGTGTAGGTGATGGACCCCGTGTGTGCGCTGTCGTCAATGAAGCCGAAGTTGTATGTACCGGCTATATTGATGACATGTTAGCTTTCATGTTTCACAAACTTCTGGCTCACGTTTTCTTTTTTTTTGGTGAGTTAATGTGAAGAGGCAAACCACTTACGAGCATGGTACTTCAGATCGGCGGTGAAGACTGGGGAGTCCAGGCTAGCCTTGGCGTTGTCGAAGAAGGTCTTCTGGGATGTTGGATAGACCGTGTTCAGGCTGCTGAAGGCGAGGCCGAGGAGACCATCAGTCTCAGACTCGGAAGAGAATGAGTCCGAAACAGTGGTGGCAACCTCGACAGCCTGGCTGGCCACAGACAGGCCACCAACAGTGACCTTGTCGGTATAAACCTTTCCGCTCGAGGATGAACCATCGCCGTATGTGATGCTCCAGCTGGCACCGCTCAGGGACTTGGCGGTGCTGCTCTTGGATGGGTTGTAGACGGACTGACCGTTGACCTGGCCGGAAGGCGTAGAGCTGGAGAAAACCCACAGGTCGGAGGAGCCAGTGTCAAAGTCCAGGTTGAGGGTCTGAGCCGGGGTGCCGATCTGCACGGGGGTGACGTACGCATCATCGTAGGAGTCGATTGGGGTGGCGCTGGCAGAGCCAGTGGCGCGGCCCGCGAGACCGAGCTCAGCGGTGATGTTGGCGACGGCAGACTCGAGCCAGTCAGGCACGGGCTTGCCATACTTGAGGTAGGTCTTCTTGACCGACAGAGCGCCATTGAACTTGTAGTTGGGGTTGCGGACCTGCTTGAAGGAGGCCTTGCCCGGGCCCAGGTTGTCTGGGGTGTTGGCCGGGGTTCCGATGTGAATGCCCGAGGGGGCGCTCACGGCAGAGCTGGCAAGGGCTGCTGCTACCAAGGCTGTCTTGACGCTGGGTGCCATTGTGATAGTGAGAAGACGGTGGTTGGTGGAGTGGTGGTGGGGTTCCAAGAGGCAGGGAGGGTCACAACCAAGACGGGACAAGACCAGACAAGCACTAAGGCCAAGAGACTAAGACCAACGATGGTGAGGGCCAAGGAGCAGATGCAGAAGGCTGGAGATCAAGGCTGTCTACCAAGAGATCAGCCGGCTTGGCCTGCATCTTTATATCTTTGGGGGTGGTGGTGATGTATGGCACCTTGGTGTCTGCTTCCCCTCGTCCGACACGACTCTGGGCCGCTCAACAACACCACACGGCACATGCTATACCAAGTCGGGAATCCCCCATGCTGCGTTGCAACCTCTCATCTCACAGGCCGGGGGCGATAAGGGAGGGTGTGTGCGAGTGGGCGTGTGGGCGATGCTGCCATATCTCGTGATTATACCTAGTCCTCGGCAGTGTAACCAAACACATGGATAGGGACAGGACAGGACAGACCCGACAGACATGCTGCCCACCCTGCCCGCCCTGCCCACCTCCCACGATAGGGCCTTGTCCATCCTGCATACACCCTAGCAACACTTGTACAGCAGGCAGGCTGGCAGGAGGCACAAGGTAATTGGGTGATCCACTTGGTCGGACGGCCGAGGTCGACAGAGCAATGGGACCCCTCCAATGAGGAGCCGATCCGTGGACGACGATCCATGAGGTTGAAGGGCGGTGCGCAGAATGCAGGCATCATAACTAGGTCGAAAATCAGATGACAGGCGTCAAGGGGGGTCCACCCTCCCCCCACACACCAGAGGAACTGGAGCTTCCTGACCGGTAGCTGGGGCGGAATCGAGATCGACGTGATGAAGAGGCAGAGCTGGTCCTGCCTGCCTGCCTGCCTGCCTGCCTGCAAGTGCCGGTGAACCAAGGTTGGCGTTTGCAGATCTGGGATCGACGAGCCCTCAAAAGACCTTCTAGATGAAGTCTAGCCCGTGTTCCGTGCTTTGTTCCTGTGGAGAGCTTCTCATTGCATGGGCGCGATGGCGGCGTGTCGTTGAGCCCGTCTGCCCGTTCATTTCCAACTGGCAAACCAGTCACCAGTCAAGGTCTGGAGGTACCAAGGTACCCAGGTACCTATGTCAGCTTGAGAGCTTGAGAGCTTGAGAGCACAGACAGGACCGCCAGAAGGGGACCCGTCGAGAAGCCACCTTCCAGAAGAGGAATCTGGGGCGGCTGATAGATAATTCGCAGTTGGTTTGGTGTTGCACTATGCGATGAGTAAGTACCTACAGTAGACGGCAGGAACAAGGTACTTGCCTAGTACCTAGACTACCTGGTGCAACTTGCAAGTTTTGCCCCCAAGCAGATAAGCATAAAACCTAATTTCAAACTCCCGGCAAATTGCGGCCCCTTCCGCAACCTAACCTGCCGCCGACCTGCCTGATTTTAACCTCGGGTTTGGTCCAGTTCGGACGAGAGCGGGCACTTGCAATCTGACTGTTCGAGTGCTGGTCCCTGAACTCCGTACCGTTTTCAGCTCAAGGGTGCATCGCATCGT
>MAVT02001449.1:0-12582 GCA_001702395.2 Diaporthe helianthi | reverse complement strand
ATTTATATATATAATTAGTAGTAGAGTATAATAGGCTACCTTAAGTCTATTTAAGGTTTAGTAAGACCCTGTCTCTGTGAATTAATAGATACACAGTACTCCGTGAGGCTTATCTCCTTATCTTCCCTTGGCACGCCTACCGGCGACCCCCTCCACTTTATTTCTATGGATGCATGCGTGATAGAATTTGGACAAATGCGTCATGTCATTGGGGGTTGGAGAAGAAGAGAAAAAGAGCAGCACCGAAACTACTCCGTACAGCAATAGTCATGCGATGGCCAACTATTGCAACAGCTTCTCGTGACCTTGGCTCTACCCAGACATTTTGAATTAGGTGTACAGTTCCCGCTGTTGCACAAGAGAAAATCCTGCGTTCACGCTCTTTTTCCTCCTCAGCCAAAGGGAAGGGCAGGAAAGCCACCGATAACACGACACTGACACGACACTGACGCTGATCTCGATGGTATCACCAGGCGAGGGCGGGATCAGGCTAAGGGCGATGCAGGCCCTGAGTCCGGAGCTCTACCAGCGCGCCTGGGCTTCGATCCCGCATCCCACCCTGCCGCTCCTGGCAACTTGTCACTCCAAGGCCGTCACCATCTACTCCCTCTCTTCCCTCTCCTCGCATAGCACCCTGACTGGTGGCCATGCCCGCTCCGTCCGCACCGCCGCCTGGAAGCCTGCCATGGCCCCAAACAATCTCTGCCTCGTAACCGCTAGCTTCGACTCCACCGCTGCCCTGTGGCGCTGGGACGGCGACAACCTCTCTCTGGCCGAGACATCCGAACCTGCCCCGTCTCACCCCGCCAGCTTGGAGATTGACGTGACCACCGCCTCCGACAAGAACGCAGACGACTGGGAGTTCTCCCTCGTTCTCGAGGGCCACGACTCCGAGGTCAAGTCGGTCTCATTCTCGCCCTCCGCCCAGTACTTGGCTACCTGCAGCCGCGACAAGACCGTGTGGATATGGGAAGATGTCGGTGCCAATGAGGCCGACGACGAGTGGGAGACAGTTGCCGTCCTCAATGAGCACGAGGGCGACGTCAAGTCCGTCGCCTGGTGCCCCGACGTGCCTGGCCGCACCGCCAAGGGTAAATATGGCGCTGACGTCCTGGCGAGCAGCAGTTACGACAACACCGTGAGGATCTGGCGGGAGGATGGCGACGGTGAGTGGGTATGCGTGGCGGTCCTGGAGGGCCATGACGGCACTGTGTGGGGTGTGCAATGGGAGGCCAGCCCGGTCAGAAAAGCGTTCCCGCGGCTGATGACCTTCTCGGCGGACAAGACAATAAGGATTTGGACCCTGGATGAGGACGACCAAGACGAGGAGAGCGGCGATGGGAGGAATCCTCTGTTCCGACCCGGTTTGGGTGGCATCCCCAATACCATGCGTCGCTCGCTAAGAGAGGACTGGAAATGTACATCCATTCTTCCTTCAGTGCACAAGAGGGACGTGTATTCTGCCGCGTGGAGCCCCGTGTCTGGCCTTGTTGCCAGCACAGGAAGCGATGGAATTATTGCTGTCTATGGGGAACATGCCGCTACTTCCAGCGACGGTTCCGACCCCATGGTGGTTGGGACGGGCTCATCAGAACATATTGAGGACGGCGGTGCAACCGTCATTGCGCGTAGCTCCGAGGCCACGAGGTGGCGCGTCATGGCCACAGTGGAGAATGGCCATGGGCCTTACGAGATTAATCATGTCACTTGGTGCCGCAGGTTCGACTCCGGGGCCGAGAACCGCGGTGTGGATGAAATGCTTGTCACGACAGGTGACAACGGAGTAGTCAAGCCATGGCAGCTCATTAGTCCTTAGAATCATGGCATCGACAGATTGCTTCGTTAGGGGGCAAACAGGCCGCGACTGGCTTCTACTCCATAGTCCATGGAACTCAGTGCAAGTCCCCCTGCGCGCTCAATGAACGCCCTTGAATGCGCACATGATTCCTACCGTCTCTCGCGCAAGCGACGGCTAAGCCCTTTAGCGAATACCTCGGGCAAACTCCGTGGCTGATTACTCTGGATCATGCACAGAATTTGACAGTACAAGACACTCTGCGTGCGGTCAGACTAATGACACGGAAATAGGCTCTACACCCCCCCCCCGCTGCTGATCTTGCGCGAGACAGCTGAGAGTAGTAGGGTCAACTCAGAACGCGCAGATATGCATTGATCAATCGCATGGTTATTCATTCCTACACCCCGTGAGGCACCCGAACGACTGCTTTTACAAAGGAAACGCTCCCTCCCTAGACCGGCGTCCTTCTCCAACACAATATATATGTTGACTGTCGGCTATCTGCCGGTATTCCCAGGTTCCCTTGTGTTTCTTGTCTCCTGCCTGGCACAACTCAGCTTATTCACCCTTCAGCTTATCCTGCGTCACCGTGAACGCAACCTCGAGTAGCTCCTGTTCCTCCTTGACATGGTTTGCTTTCAGGCCCGTCGCGACCGACGCGCTTGGGTTACGGCCCGCGTACATGACATGCTTGTGATCGTGGTGCTGGGTCTCGTTCAGCAGCGTCTCGATACGCGGCTGCGTGAAGCTCCATGCGCCGGCGTTCAGTGGTTCCTCCTGCGCCCAGACAATGGTCTTGGCGTTGGGGTAGCTGTCCAGGTTCTCCTTGAGTTGTTGCCAGGGGAATGGGTTGAGTTGTTCGATGCGCGTGATAGCCACATCCCTGAGGCCGTTGTCGGCGCGGTACTTGTGCAACGCCGTGTACACCTGTCCACTGCAGATCACGACACGGTCAATCTCCTCGCGAGCCTTGATGTCGCCACTCTCGTGCGCTGGGTCCTCGATGATCCACTGGAATTGGGAATCACCAGTGAAGTCCTCGATGTTGGAGCGGGCTATCGGGTGGCGCAGGAGGGACTTGGAGAAGAAGATGACCAAGGCTGCGCGATGTTAGCAGAAGTCTCAGACTGCGACAGTTTGCTCCCGACTTACGCTTTCGGAACTGCCTGTTCATCTGGCGTCGCAGGACGTGGAACAGATTGGCAGGTGTTGTCATGTATGCAATCTGCATGTTGCAATCTTGGTGCTGGCGCTGCAGCTTGTCCTCAGACGGGAAGATGCGAGGGTCCTCGTTGCAGAGTTGAAGGTACCGCTCTATACGGCCAGAAGAGTGCTCGGGTCCCTGGCCATCGTACCCATGGGGAAGAGATAGGACGAGACCGGTCCTCTGCATCCACTTCACCTCACCGGAGGCGATAAACTGGTCAATGACACACTGTGCATTGTTCGCGAAGTCGCCGAACTGAGCCTCCCACATCACCAAAGCGTTTGGCGAAGACAGAGAGTACCCGTACTCGAAGCCCATGGCGCCATACTCGCTCAACGACGAGTTTGAGATGACGAACTTGCCCTGGTCCTTGCTGATGTGCTGAAGAGGGGTGTAGGTGTCCTCGCTCTCCTGGTCGTGGAATACTGCGTGACGCTGAGAGAAGGTTCCACGCTCCACATCCTGTCCGGCGACACGGACATGGTGGCCTTCAGAGACAAGCGATCCAAACGCCAAGGCCTCGGCGGTCGACCAGTCGATGTTCTTGCCCTCGACCACGGTCTTGGTCCTGTTAGACAGGATTCGCTTCAGGTTGCGGTGGATGTTGAAGCCTTCGGGGGCGGAGCCAATCATCCGACCGATGTGCTCCAGCGTATCCTTCCTCACAGCGGTGGGGAGATGGGGCAGTACCTCGGTTGCCAGTTCCTTGGGGGACTTGAAACCGTTCCATGCGGATGTGGTCCACTCCTTGGACGTGGGCTGGTAGTCCTTTGACTTGGCGAAGCTCTCCTCAAGCATCCCCCAGACCCATTTCTTATGCTCTTCGATGTCCTCCTTGGTGAACGTACCGTCCTTGAGTAGCTTGTCCACGTAAATATCGATTTGCGGGTCGTGCGATTGGATCCTCTTGTACATGAGCGGCTGGGTAAAAGAGGGTTGGTCTGTCTCGTTGTGACCGTGCTTGCGGTAACAGACCAGATCAATGACGACATCCGACTGAAATTCAGCCCTCCAGTCGGCAGCGAGCTGGGAGACAAAGTTGACGGCCTCAACGTCGTCGGCGTTGACGTGAAAGACGGGGGCGTCGATGGCCTTGGCAATGTCGGTACAGTAGGCGGTTGAGCGGGCGAAACGAGGATCAGTGGTGAAGCCGATCTGGTTGTTGACGACAATGTGGATAGTGCCACCAGTCGAATAGGCAGGCAGGGACTGGAAACCGAGGCATTCGTAGACAACGCCCTGGGCGGCGAAGGCAGCGTCACCGTGAAGAAGGACGCCCATCGCAGTACGGTGCGTCTTCTCGTCGTTGTTGTAGTGCTGTATGGCACGAGCCTTGCCCAGGACAACGGGGTCTTCGGCCTCAAGGTGGGATGGGTTGGCAACCAGAGACAACTGGACGCGCTTGCCGGACGGGGTGGGCCTCTCGAAGTTCATACCCAGGTGGTACTTGACATCGCCAGAGCCCTCATCCTCGGCGGCCGAGGTACCGGCGAACTCGCTGAAGATAGACTCGTTGGGCTTGCGAACGACGTTACTGAGCACATTGAGACGGCCACGGTGGGGCATTCCAATAATGATGTCCTTCACTCCGTAGTCGACACTGCGATCAATCAGGGCTTTCATTCCAGGGACCAGGGTTTCACAACCTTCGAGTCCGAACCGCTTGTCATTGGGGTACTTGGTAGCCAGGAAAGACTCGAAGCTTGAGCTCCAGATGAGCCGGTCCAGGATGCGCCTCTTTTCGTCGTGCGAATAGGTGAAGGGCTTGGGAACCTCGATACGCTCCCTCAGCCAGTCGCACTTTTCCCTGTCCGGGATATGAATGAACTCGGCACCGAAGGAACCACAGTAGATCCTCTCGCAAGCATCGACGATCTCGCGCAGGGTCATCTTCTCACGGCCGTCCCTCTTGAAGCGGGGCAGGATGCCGGGCCCTAGGGTGTACTCGGTCTCGAGGTCCTTCTCGGTGAACTGGTAGTAGTCCAGCTCCAGCTCCTTTGGCTTGATGTTTCCGAAGCCCTTCTGCTCTTGACGGATGCCGAGGGGGTCGATCCTCGCCTTGTGGTGGCCTCTTGCCTGGTAGGCGCGCACCAGCAACTGGACCTTCAGGTGGTTGTCGATGTCGGAGCCCTCGCCGATGCCAACGCCTGCACCGGCGGCCAGGCCGGTGACGGCGGCGGAAGAGCTTGGGACGAGGTTTGGGGGCGGCTGAAAGGCCTGCGAAATTGGCATGTTGCCGCTCTCGATGTTCTTGAAGTAGACCTGCCACGAGACGTGGACGCTCTTGGGGTCCTGTTTGTACTGCACGTACATCTCGTCGATGTAATTCGCATTCTCGCCCTGGAGGAAGTTGTCGTTGGGGTCAGGGGCGTTAAAGAGGGCGCTCTTGTATCGCTTTTGGTTCGAGAGGGCGAGAGGACGGCGGGTGGCGCAGAAGGAGGATGAGGGGTTTGACAGACATTGCGAGCGAGTGGCACGCAGCGCAGCGCTGCTTGCCCTACAGAGTCGCTGCATGAGGGGCTACAGACTGACAGGATGTCCTCGAGGACTGCAGCAGCAGCAGCAGCAGGAGGAGGAGGAGGAGGAGTGGAGGGGTGGTGGGAGGGGATGACGAGGGGAGGGGAGGTCAAAAAGAGAACGAGATGGACAAGAAACGGGAAGGGGGAAGGAAAACGGCGAGTAGGTACTGTAACAGCACGTAGCTTGCAGGAGCTAGGAGCAGACTCGCTGCAGTGTGGTACCTACCTAAGTACCCTGCCAGCCGGATGTTCCCGCCACGCCCATTGACAAGAGGAACAGAGCTGGCTGGCCTGGCTGGCCTGGCTTGGAGCAGAAGTGGCTATGACATCTGGACGAAGCTGTGAATACCTAAAGAAAAGTAACCCCCTCGCGGCTGCTGTCGCTGGCGTGATTTTTCTTCTTCTTTCAGATGACACCCCCGGAAACGCCCCAGGACTATGCCCAGGTACTCCGTACTCAGGCTACTACACTCCGTACCTAGGTAGGTAGGTACATGAGACCAGACAGACGGTCAAGTGTGCGTGCATGTGCCACAGCTGCTCACACGCTTCCCGTTACAGATGCCAGTTGCACGCCCTATCAACGCATGGGGCCTCCTTGCGAGAGCAATTGCAGACCAGATCTGGGCACAGGGGCCTGCATTTCCGTCCGAGTCCTCCCTCACTCCCCTCCTGTTGTCTAATTTTATTTTTATTTTATTTTTACCGTTCAGCAACAGCCATATCGGCACGCATACTTGGTCCGTCCCCATGCTTGCCCCTCACAGCACAGACTGTGCCCATTTGTTCCCGGCGCACGTTTGAGCAAGACCTGATAGGTATCCAGTATGTATCACTAGCACGGGTACATGAGTGCGACTTGCATGTACCGCGTCTCTTTTCAGGCAGTCGAGCACGGGGGAAGCGTCTGATGATGAAGTTGGCGGAAACCGTCTCGACTGCTCATCTAACAAGTCTAGACTCATCGCTCGTGACGACCTGATCCACAAGTATTGCACGCCTCTCTTGCTCTCCCCATACCAGGGTGCACCAGATGACACAGCGTACCTAGCCTGTGTAGTCCAGGGTGAGCTCGACTCTACGGACGGAGTACATACAGCTTGACGGTCCTAAGGCGGCACACTTGGGCGACGCACCGCACGCCAGCACAGCACATCACAATACCGTAAGACACAGCATAGAAAAGCCACTGTGCCCCCAGGCGGACTGGTCTACGCTGATAGATACTTAGGTAGCTTCCCCTTCCCCTCAAAATGCTCCCCCCAAGATGCAAGGCGGGCTACAAAAAGAAAGAGGGCATCATCACCCTCACCGACGATCAGGCTTCCGTCACCTGGACACCACTGCCCGGCACCGGCACCCCTACTGTTTCTTTGCCCATTCTCAACATTACAAGTAAGCCTCGGGCGACATTCCCCAGTGGCACCGCACGCACAAGCACTGACATAGCCACACACAAAGATCTCCAAAAGACCCCGGACAGTGCTCCCAAGGTGATGCTCAAGATATTTGTCAAGGACCCAAACACTGAGGGCGATCCGGTGCCTTATCTCTTCCACTTCAACTCCCCGGAGGATCCCAGAGCAGAAGCCAATGCAATCAAGGACATATTGTCCAGGCTGATCACCGACGTCCGCAACGCTGATCCTTCGGTGCCAAAGCCCACAACCCCAGCCCCCGCAAACGGCACGCCTGTCAACGCTCCAGACCCCAAGGCAACCGCTGCTTACTTGTTCGATGACAACCACCTGAAACTGGACATTGAGCTGCAGCAAGCCTTACTGAGGAAGGATGGCGAGTTGCACAAGACTTACATGGATGCCAGGGCAACCAAGCCGGACAGTATCGGCGATGCTGCCTTCAACAACCAGTTCTGGTCTACCCGTACCAACCTCCTGCGAGCCTTCGCCATCGAAGTCAATCAGAAGCGGGGCTCATACAACATATTACCCACTTTCAAGACCAAGACTATCCAGGATGCCGAGACGGGCCAGGAGAGGGTCGAGCTCAACCTTCACCAGGCCGAGATTCTTCAGATCTTCAACCAGCATCCCATTGTCAAGAGGGCATACAACGAGAATGTTCCCAAGCTGAATGATGGCGAGTTCTGGTCAAGGTTCTTCCTGTCCAGGCTGTGTAAACAGCTGAAGGGCGAGCGGGTTTCGGATACGGACAGACGCGATCCTGTCTTTGACAAGTATGATGCCTCCGAGGACCGCAGCGCCTACACAAACAAAATCCTGGCGGCACACGTCCCTCACATCATTGATGTCGAGGGCAACGAAGAGAATACAGGTTCTGTCAAAAGCGGCAACCGCAAGGACATCGAGATGCAGCCCAAGAGGAATATACCTATCATCCAGGTTTTGAATGCGACAAGCGAGAAGCTCCTCTCCAACGTAGCCCCCACGGACGGGGCCGCGGGGGACGCACCGGCTGCTGAAGACACGACTTGGCGGGAGCTGGCGCTTCGCGACCTGAGAGCGGACAAAAAGGAGAACAGGATCATTCTCAACGTCAAGGAACAGGGCCGTTTCTTCGCGGAGCACAAAGCATCCGCCACTGTCGACGACATGGTTTATGGGCAACAGGTTCCCTCCGTGGTCATTGGCGAAGTCTCGTCGGACATTGATCTGCTACAAGGTGACTCGTCTGGCGGGGTTGATCTGCACAGCAGCATCGGCATTAATGAGGGTAGCGACAGCGATGATGATGCGCCCAGAAAACCGCTCGTGGGATCCCGGGCGGCAAGGAAAGCCGCACAGAAGCAGGTGCTCATGGGTTTGGCCCAGAGCCGGGCGGAGCAGTACGGACATAGTTCAGACGAGAACACGCCCATGGGGATACCAAGAGACCTCAAGGACAAGTGCAGGCTCACAAATGCAACCACAAATGAGTTTCTCAAACAATTTTGGAACGCCTTCTTGTCGGGAGATCCGGACCGGGCTCAAGAGCTGGGATACCATGTGGATTCGCTGAGGAGGTCAATGACGCGCATCACAGCTATAGCGGACGAAGCTGACCAGCTTAGGGTTAAGCTTATCGAGGAGGAGAGGAAGAAGATTAGGGAACACTACCAGAAGACTCGGATCAAGCAACGCTTCAAGCCAGATTCGGTGGGAGGTGGTCGGGCTGCTGTGATGACGCTGTTGGGCCCGTCCATGGCAGCTCTTGTGAAAGCGGAGAGCTTATACAAGGCAGCGCTGGAGCAGGAGGGTATCACTTTGTCCACGGAGAACGAGTAAACGTACGAATTGGAGAGTCGCCTTCTTGCACGGTTGAACGCAACAAAAGAAGCCGATGAGGATCAAGGGCCGGGGCATACAATCAACGAAGCCGGTGAGGCTTCGTGAGACCGATCGTTCCCGTTATGGCCATGCTGTATGATTACGCCAGCGGACAGGTCAAGAGAAGAAGTCGCAGCCGCTTAGTCGTTCACCCGCACAAAGTCCTTTCGAGGAGGATGCGCATGCCTTGAGCACATCGGTTGATAGACCCGTACCTGGTTTCATTACCTAGGTACTGTGGAACCTACAAACCCACGGCGGGTAGTCATCTTCACGCATGCTGGAACATTGAACAAGAATCACTCGCCGCCTCCACAGTTCTCAAATAGCTTTTACAAGCACTCGCGTGTCTGCTACGTAACCACAGCATCTATGATAGCCCCCCGCCCCGTCTGAGCCTTACCACAGGTATTCATTATCTCCCGTGGAATAGCTCCCGTAATTAATATGATTTCCTGTTCGGGTAACAGCATTTATAAGAGAACTGTTCGGGGATCAAATTTAAAAATAAACTAAATAAATTAACAGTTTATTACTTTAATTTTTCAAACTTCTATACTCTAATACTTTAATTAGTAAATATATAATTTATAACTTATATATTTAATATATAAGTTTATTAGTTCTAGCTAACTTATTATAACTTATAATAAAAGGTTCAATTTATTTATAAAGAATTATTAATTTAAACGTAGTATAACTAGAAAATAGTAGAAGAAAAAGAGTAAATTTATAATTTGATTAAAAGAAAAGATAGTAGCTTAAAGCTTTTATTAGGTAAGTTAAACACTAGAATAAAATTATTAAGTCTTTTAATAAATTAGCTTATAGCTATAAATATAAAAACTCTTAACTCTAAGAAAAAGAAAATATTATAGTACTAGTTTAATTTAAACTTAAAACCTTGTTAGTAACTTATGAAAATAAATGCTTTTTAAGTACTTATAGAATAATCTTTAAAGTTTATAACTATAATAAAAGCCTTTAAGCCTTAAATTATAGTAGTTTTTCTATTATATAATAATTCGTATTAACTATTTATAGTCTTTAAGTTCCTTTACTAAACTAAAACTATAATAAGCATTCTATATGGATAAGATATAATATATCTTTTTAGATAAATATAGTAAGTTTTACTATATATAAAATTTTATAGCAATATTTTAATTTACTTTTATAAGCTTAGAAACCTCTATGTAAGTAGATATAGTATTAAGCTATATTTTAGAGTACTCAGTTTATTCGCGCTAGTATTATTAAAGTTAAAGCAATTATAGTTTATAAGCTATAATTTAATTTAATACTATTAAGTACTAAGTAAAAATATTATTAAGTATATAGCTTAGGCTTCTAAAAATAAATTTCTTAAAATGAGTAATATTAAAAAACTATTATTACTTCATTTTTATAAAATATATATTAGTAAGACGTTACTTAGGTTTCACAGTAAAAGGGCTCGAAGTTTACACTAAATATAGTAGATTTTACAAATAGGCTTACCTAAGAAAAAAGAAAGAAAGAAAGAAAGACTCGACTTTTATACGCCTAGGTAGTAGGTATAAGTGTAGTAGCCTTATCGATAAGGGCCCTTATAAGGATCTACTACTATAGCCCCTTAACTACCCTATTTACTACCCTTTACTATTACTTCTAGCTCTACAATTTAATATATATTATACTAGTAAAAGCAATTAAAATAACCTTCTTTTATAAGACTACTTTAAAGTAATTAAATAAACTACTAAGATAACCTTAACTAGAGTAATTAGAGTTATAATAATATACTTATATACTTATTTACTTATATACCTAGGGGTCTTATATATTTATATATTTATATACCTATATACCTTATATAATTATATACTTATATACCTTATATACCTATATATATATATATATATACCTTATATACTTATAACTTTAGAGGCCTATATTTTATTATTTAAATAAATAGCTTTAATAGCTTTATAATAATAAAAATAGAGATAAATAAATAAGTTTAGCTTTATACTAAGGTAGCTCTTTACTATAAGATAAATTCATTAAATATAAAGAGTTAATATAATCTTAAAGATACTAAAAGATTTTAAACTAGAATCTTAAAAATATTTTAATCTTTAAGAGCTTTAAAGTTAAAGTTAAGAATTTTATAAAGTATTATATTAAATAAGTAAATAGTACTAAATTAGGTAAACTTAAAAAGAGGCCCTTATTGAATAAAACTAGAAAATACTCTAGTTATAAAAATAAGAAATAATTAAATTAACTTATTTTTTTATAAGTCTTTTAACTTTATACTTAAGAGGAGACTTTTATAACTATATTAAAATTCTTTCTTTATAATTTCATAAGTAAGAAGTAAAGAAGTTAGTATAATATATACTTTTAGTAAGTACTAGTTTATTTCTATTTATAAGCTAAGTTTAAGTTTAGTTTAAGTTTATTCTTAGTATCAATTTTAAGTATATAAATAGTATATAAAAAGTACGTTTTAGATTATTATAAATTTGAATACTTTTTAGTTCGTACTTAAAAATCTTTAACGACTTTTAAAATACATTAAGCCCTTTAAAAACTAATAGATTTATTATATATAGAGGGGTACCCTAATATAAAAATAAACGAGTTTATATATATATACTTATATTATAATTTATAATCGATTAAAGCTATTTATATAAATAATAGAATATAAGTACTTTATTTAAAGCTCTTTTATTTATATAATTAAATACTATAAAGTAGTTTTATTAAAAAATGGATATTAAGTTAATTTTACTCGTAAGCTATATATAAATAAGTAGAGTAAAAACCTTAGTTAAAGTAATAGTAACTTTTTAATACTACTTATTTTAAGTAATTTAGTTTTAAAAGCTTAAGTTATATAGTAAATTATACTTTTACGCAGTACTTAATATATTAGACTAGCTCGCGAGTTATAACATAGTTAATATCGATAAAACTAGTTAGTAGTACTACCGCGAATAAACTAGGTATAGCTTAATACTAAACTTAATAATATTAAATAAGAGCTTTTAGCTATAAGTTTATAAATAAGTTTATAAAAGTAAATTAAAATATTCTTATTTAATTTCTTATATAGTAAAAGTTACTATATATATCTAAAAAGATATATTATATTATATTCTTCTAATATACTTCTTATAGTTCTCCTTTAGTAAGGGAGCTTAAATAATATACATAAGTAATATTTATTTCTTTTCTTATTTTAAATAGTTAGTTTAATATTTTTAAGGCTTTAGGTTTATAAAATCAAAGTATTTCTATATACGTATTAGTATATTCGACTTAATTTCTATAATGAGTAGAAAATAATTAATATAAAAACTAACTACTTTTAATAATAATAATAGTTTAAAGAATATACTTTATTTAATAATAAGATAGTAAAATAGTTTATTTTTTATAGTTATTTAAATAATTTAAAAGTTTTTAGTTTAATTTACATAAACGGTATTTCTTACTATAATAGAAAAGTTCCTAGGATAGTAAAACTTTACCTTTTATAAGTAAGTTTATTTTTTATTATAAATAAGCTATAATTAAGCAATAATTATATACTACTATATTATTTTATAATCGTAAATACCTAGCTAATAATATTTATAATTAGTTATATTTACTTCCTTTATTCTTAGCCTTATTTATATCTAACTTTGTTAGGGTATGTATAAGCGACGGGCAGAGTTGTGATAAATTTTTATACATTTTACTATACAACTATACAAATGTTTAATCCCTAACTAC
>MAVT02001448.1:0-12589 GCA_001702395.2 Diaporthe helianthi | reverse complement strand
GTATACAGGTATACAAATATACTGTATACCTGTATACCTAGGTATATAGGTATACAAGTATACAGGTATACTGTTACAACTCTAGGAAGAGGTACTATTGAATATAATAAAGGTATTAGACTAATTCTTACCCCTTTTAACCCTTATTCCGTAGGCTTATAGGGGCTACTATAAACATATTTTTATAAATAAGCTAAGTTTAACTACTTTATTTATAAGACTAAGTTACTTACTATGCTAGTAAAATCTAAAGGTTATATAAAAGCTCTAAGTAATATATTTAAAAGTAGTTATAATGTTATATTATAGTAGTAGTATAGTTAACTTAGAAATATATAATCTTTTAAATAATATAAACTATTACTTAATAGTAAAAGTAGTTATTAGTAGTTATATAAAATCTACTTACTACTACTACTTATTTTAATTTAATTAGTTAAATTAGTAGAAATTATAACTTTAATTTTACTAATCTTAACTTTTTTAATATAAGATTAGTAAATTAAATTAATTATTAAAAAACGTTATTACTCTAGTAGTATTCTATATTTAAAAAACGCCTAGATATTATAAGATTTTAGCTATTATATAATTCTATATTCTACTACGCCGCGAGGTATAGGGGAGCACCCGAAGGTCTATAGTCAGTCTGTGAAATAAACATAACTTAGGAAACTACACATATAAAACCCCCTAAATTTCTGCATTTAAAATAACTACATCTAGCTAATTTAGTAAGTTAAATTTATATATAGATTTTACTTAAGTTTTCTACAATTACACATATAATATACATTTCTATATATAATTATATAATTAAACTAAAATTATAGAGAAATCTTTAAAAATTAACTAAAGATATACTGATAATTTATTATCTATTTTACTTACTAAAGCCTACTATAAGCTTATTCTTTCTTATTTTCTAAACTTTAGTATTTCATATTTACCCTTATAAAATTTCTATATATCTAATTATTATTTATATTATAGAGTATTTTATTTTAATACAGATAGCATTTCTAAAATATTTAAATATATATAACTAAGGTTAATATAATATGCTAAAATAATACTTTAGATACGTGTTAGTAGCGAGTTGCGTTCATTTTATAGACCTACTGTAAACCCCGGGTACTCACTAAGTTACTAATGTATCTAAGTAAGATACATACCTACTTAAGTACCTAAGGGCGCTAGGTGCTTAATTAGGTCGTTAGAGGGCTACTTACAGCTATGAATTCTTGGTGTAAAAAGGGTATTCTCTAATAGATCTGATTACATGTGTCTTGAATTAAAGTCCCCGATATGATGTGCCATACCGGTAATAATTGTTGCCCTCGCAAAATCCTCTTGGGACTGTCTTACACCAAAGCCGCCTCCGATACAGGACCTGACCCGTCATTCGCTGTCATCCTTGCCGGCCAGACGAGGAGGATCTGAATCTCAACCAAGAAAATATTCACTCTTGTCCGTTATTCCCCAGAAGCTGTGAGCCACCAAAGATCCTGTGCACCTTGATTATGAATTGGAAAAGCCAACAACCCCCTTCTGTGACGGGTAGAGCGGACGAGGTCGCCGAGGTGAGCACGACTCCTCAAGTCACACGACTTACCAAACCCCAGAAGACCCAGCGCTGACACCCCGCAGCTCATCGATGCGGTGAAATCCCTCATAATACCCTTCGTCAGGGAAGCAGACGACAATGCGCAAATCAGGGCTGCGGGAGGGGGACCCCACACGGCATCGAGACCTACCAACGCCCTCATCAGCGGCGACCTGGTCCCTGCGAACGACCTCCACCAGCACCTATGCGATATCCTGCCGTCGGACGAAGGCCTCGGAAAGGATGGCCTTACCGCTGCCATCTCGCAGATCCTCAGGTTCAGCGTCAACACCTGGGATCAGGGCTTTCTCGACAAGCTGTACAGCTCAACCAACGCAGTCGGCGTCGTCACCGAGATGCTCTTGGCTGCGCTGAACACGAACCTCCACGTCTACTCCGTCTCGCCCGCTCTGACCATCATTGAGAAGCTCACTGCTAAAAAACTAGCCGGCCTGTTCGGCT
The DNA here is from genome assembly GCA_001702395.2 of Diaporthe helianthi. Classification (NCBI taxonomy): domain Eukaryota; kingdom Fungi; phylum Ascomycota; class Sordariomycetes; order Diaporthales; family Diaporthaceae; genus Diaporthe; species Diaporthe helianthi. The sequence goes on along the minus strand of MAVT02001448.1, from coordinate 10,521 downwards.
TCGGGGGTCCACACGCTGGTGGTGTCACTATCTCCGGAGGCAGCGCCTCGAACATGACATCCCTCGTCATCGCCCGGTCCATGCTCTACCCAAATACCAAGGCTTGCGGCAACGGTGTGTATGAATTTGTCGTCTTCACCAGCGAGCATGGCCACTACTCGGTCGAGAAGGCCGCAATGACGTGCGGGATAGGCAAGAGTAATGTCTGGCTGGTACCTGTCGACAGGGCCGGGCGGATGATTCCTGCGCGGCTCGCAGTCATGGTCCAGCAGGCTCGCAAGCAGGGCTTTACACCTCTCTACGTCAACGCCACCGCCGGGTCTACTGTGCTCGGCTCGTACGACCCGCTGGAGGAGATCTCTGCCATCTGCAGGGCCGAGGGGCTTTGGATGCACGTGGACGCCTCCTGGGGCGGGCCCGTTGTTTTCTCGGCCCAGTACCGCCATAATCTCAACGGCTCACACCTCGCCAACTCGGTGACGGTGAACCCACACAAGATGATGAACACTCCTGTTACGTGCTCATTTCTGCTGGGGCCGGACATGCGCGTGTTCCACAAGGCCAACAGGACGGACGCAGACTACCTCTTCCACGGCGACGGCGCCCACGGCGATGAGGTGTACGACCTTGCGGACCTGACCCTGCAGTGTGGCCGGCGGGGCGACAGCCTGAAGCTCGCGCTGAGCTGGGTGTACTACGGGCCCAGGGGCTTTGAGAGACAGGTCGACCACGCATTCGAGATGGCAGCATACCTGGCTGCACAGATTGAGACCAGGGAGGGTTTTAAATTGGTCACGGAGACGCCTCTGCCATGCCTGCAAGTATGTTTTACCTACAAGTATTCAGACGTCGCAGAGGAAAACACGAAAAGAACAGCCGAGATGGTCAGCAGGTTGAGAGGTCGGGGCTTTATGATCGACTACGCCGCCTTCAACGGGTCGAGGAAAGATGTACCCAAGGGAAGCTTCTTCAGGGTTGTGGTCAACGTGCAGACGCGGAGGGAAACCCTGGACGGGCTGATCACGGCTTTGGAAGCAGTCGGTCGTGATATCGACTCATGATCAAATGGCAGAGAGCGATGTGTTTTCATAGACGCGAAGAGTCAGGAAATGCATTCAGATGGCACTTGAGACAGGGAAGACATAGAACACTCGGGCTACATAGATTCCTCATAACACACTAGTAGACTGCAGCGACCAGTTCGGATGGAAGCGAACGAATTTATTAGATGTCATTCCCCTGCGGATTTCCCACCCGCGCCCCCCCCCCCCCCAAAAAAGGGGACAGGGTCTTGATAACAACAACGATAACGATAACGATAACACACCCAGGACCAAAAAGTTTCGACAATCATCAACTACCGACACTTGTGTTTGCGCAACCAATTGCAACTACGAACAGCACTGCAAAGATGGCCCGAGACAAGAAATCGAAACGACAACTCATCCGCGACGAAAAGAAGGCGAAAAAGCGACAGCGTGAGGTCGAGAATGACGAAACAAAACAAGAGAGAAAGCGCCAGCGCGTCGAGGCGGCCGAGGGCAATGGCGCCGACGGCGTTGCCTTGAATGACGAGGGCTACGCCGGTATCGCGGAACAAATGCAACATCTAGGTGGTGGTGGTGGTTCATCAGCAGAGCCAGAGCGTGAATTTTTTGGCATGCTGACCGACGAAGAGCAAGAATATTTTCGTAGCGCCGATGAGAAGCTCGAGACCAACGATTTCGAATCCGACGAGGATAGGGGTTACTTCCTCCAGAGCATATACACCGAGGCAGTGGGCAAGGAGCTGAAGCTCGCGAGCAGCCAGTCCTGCTCACGGCTCATGGAGAGGCTGATATTATTGAGCAATACGAGGCAGAAGAAGCGTCTGTTTGAGGCCTTCGCTGACCATTTCGTCTCTCTGGTGACGCATCGATTCGCGAGTCACTGTTGTGAGAAATTGTTCATACAGTCTGCACCTGTAGTCACCAAGGAGCTGAGCGGCACTGTTGAAGAGGAGGAACACAAAGAGGGCGAGGGCGAGGGCGAGGGCGAGGGCGAACAGTCGGGAACGAGGGCATCGATGGAGAGCCTGTTCCTGTACACCTTAGACGAGCTCGAAGCTCATCTATCCTACTTGCTGTCTGACAGATTCGGATCACATGCTCTCCGTGTGCTACTTGTGGTCCTGTCAGGGCGACCGCTGGACCAGGTCTCGACCAAGTCCCTGCTACAGAGCAAGAGAAAAGAGCACATCTCCGTGCAGGGCGGACGGGCCGAGATGGACGAGACGACCGGGCAGACCAGGGTGGTGCCAGAGTCGTTTACCATGGCAACCCAGATGATCCTGGAGAGCACAACTGCGTCCATGGACCCTACGGCCCTCCGGGTACTGGCGACGCACCCAACAGGCAATCCCGTGCTGCAGTTATTGTTGGACCTGGACATATCATTGAACGGCAAGGACAAGGAGAAAAGGGACCGCCTCCTGATTCTGAAGCTCCTACCGGGCGCCCCTGACAGCCTGAGCGACAACTCGACGCCGGCCTCGGACTTTGTCAACTCAATGATTTACGACCCAATCGGATCGAGACTCCTGGAGACAATTGTGACCCATGCACCGGCCAAGATCTTCAAGGCCCTCAACACGAACTTCTTCAGCCCGAGGATACACACGTACCTGCGAAACGACACAGCCTGCTACCCGGCAATCAAGGCGCTGAATCGTATGAGCCGGGACGACGTCGCCGAGTCCGCCCGGAAGATGGTACAGGAGATACCAAAAGTGGTCGCGGCAAAACGGTACAACGTGTTGAAAGCCCTTTTCGAGCGGTGCCATGTGCGGCAAGCCACCGAAGAGATCGAGGCGTTGCTAGAGGCTGTGTGCACTGCATATGGTTCTCATGACGGCCTTAATCTGATACCCAAACTGTGCGGCCTGGACGACGAGACTGCCTCAAAAAATCAAGACGAGGACCAAGCAAAGAAGTTCCAGCCATCCTTACAAACCGACAAGCAAAAAGCGGCCACCCTGTCGCACGGCTGCCAGCTGGCCTCGGCCCTCCTCAGCATCCCCGGCGCACCTGCGAGGGTGGTGCAGAAGTCGATGCTGTCGCTGTCCACGGCGCAGCTCGTGCACCTCGCAACGTCGACCACGCCGTCCATGATTGTCATCAAGACGGCGCTGTCGTCCCCGGCCGAGGTGCCCAACTTTCACAAGGCGCTCGTGACCAAGCTGACACCGAGCGTGATGGACTTGGCGCACTCGCAGATGGGGCACAACGTGGTCAACGCTGTGGTGTTGATCCCGTCCAAGGCGGCCGTACCGGAGGCACAGGCGGCGGTGGTGCCGTTCCATCTCAAGGAGAGGATCATGTCCACGCTCGGGGCGGGCGAGAAGGGCCTGCGGGAGAGCTGGACGGGCAGGAGCGTGTGGCGGACGTGGAAAGGCGACCAGTGGAAATTCAGGAGGAGTGACTGGGTGCGGTTTGTGAAGGAGGTCGATCCCGAGGTAAAGCCCGAGGAGAAGGTGTGGAACAGGGTGGCTGATAAGAAAAAGATGGGGAAGGGCAAGACGAACAAGGCGGGTAAGGATAGGTCGATTGATCAAGATGAGGATGGAGAATAGGGGGTGGAGAGCCAGAGTCGAGGAGCGGTGGTAGTAGTGTAGCCAAGGATGCTTCACATTTGATGATACCCAGGTCGAGAGCAGGTCGAGAGCAGGTCGAGACCGAAGCCGAGCACGTCAGAACGGCCATCTCCGTACGTTTCCGTGCGTCTCCGTAGTCTGTACCCAGTGAATAGAGTTTCAGACCCAGTTCTCGAACCTGGCTGCGGTGCGGAGTCTGTTGTAATAGAATGACCAAATCTTAAGGAGGCCGACAGGCCGACAGGCCGACGGGGAGCACCAAGACATTTTGAGATGTGATGATGTGCCTCGCTACCGACAGCGCGGTACCATTTTCCCACAGTGGAAGAACAGACGAAACCAAACCAAACCAAAACCACAGCACACACACACACACACACAATGCAAGATGCGATATATCGAGATAGGCATGTGCTTGTGGCGTCTGCAGCGGAGCGTAGCACCACCTAGGCATAGTTTACAGCACATTGATTGCACTGCACGCACGGCATGGGCCAGCTAAGGGGTTCATCGCATGAGGAGAATGCACATGGGGGGCACATGGGGGGCACATGGTGGGGGGGGGAAACAGGCGCAGGGATCAGACCGCCATGCGTTGCGTGCCTTGCAAGGTTTGGGGGAGGAGAAGGCTGGGCTCAGGGCTGGTTGGTAAGGTACTTCAGTAATCTGTAGACTATAGTGTAGAACGTGCCGAATGAGGTGGGCTGCTCGCCTCGCGGGAAATTATGGAAACGCTGTTACACTCGGGTGCCTCGGCATGTGCAGGGGTGGGAGGGGTGGATGGGGTAGTCGAGGTTATTAGGACCGTCAGTCAGAAGTGCTGTGGACCAACCAACCGCAACATACAGCAACCACATTAGCCTGGGCGGGTCTGTCTGGGATCAACTTCCCAAGGGTTGGCAACACAGAAATAAATGTTAGCGACGTCGACACAAGCAAACTCCTACACTTGCACACTTGACTCGGCTGCTCTCTATCTCAGTCAGATATCTACATTCGCTGCGCTGCATATCACCATGTGCCCCGCCCTTTGATGGCCCCCCTCAAGGTGCTTCTGGGCTCCGGCATACCGCGACCTACGACTACGACGCGACGTGCCCCTGACATTCATTCCCATTCCGCACGCACACTCACACACTCACACACTCACACACTCGCTCACATACGCACTCACAAACCTCTTACCAACCCTCCCGCCAACACCGTTTGGACCCTGAAAGCGTCACATCTGGCTCGGCAATCGCGAGAACCACCTCGAACGAAATCGTCACCGACTCGACTTCCGTGTCTCGGCACCGCCAAGGGAGCCCCTCCCGTGTCTTGACTAACTGACCTGAACCCCCCCCCCCTTTCATGGCCTCATGACAAGCCAACCGCCGACATGGAAGCCAGTCCTGGATGTGTCAATGTCATCGGCTCGGCCGCCCTGCCGCTCTTGCAGCCAGTACATCAAGTTGCCTGGATCGAGAGGCCTGCCATGTCCACGCCCTCCCCCGATGGCACAACTCCCACATCAGCCTCGATCTCGCCCTCGCCCTCGCCCTCGCCCACGCCCATGTCCGATGCCACGCCGCTGCACGACCCTCCTGCCGTCTCCCCTGTGCCCCTGGACTGGGAGGCGCATAAACACGTCATCAAGGACCTGTATATGGGCCAAAACCTCAACCTCAATGAGGTTGTCGAGAGGATGAGGACATGTAACTTTCATGCTACGTGAGAAAAGCCTCCTCCGCCCCTGCGTGCCAGCTCACTTTCCTTATCGTCGCCTGGGCTGACCAGCTTGCCCTCGTGTGTCTAGCCCCAGGATGTACAAGGCTCAGTTTGCCAGGTGGACATGGAGCAAGTATAACTGCAAAAGGTATTATTGCTCGGGTGACCTACTCAGCAATCGTTCGTTGCGCCAGGCTTTAGCGACACTAATTCCTTTGACTTTGATTTAGGATGCGACGTGACCTGTCTTCCGGCAAGGCCATTGAGAAGTCCACTGGCAAGTCGTGTCACAGGGTCAAACGCCAACGTCCCACAAAGGCACCCAAGAGGAAGGATCAGCCATCATCTGAGGCCACACAAGAACCCTCACCGCCCGCCGAAGATGCCCCAGAACAAACACCAGAACAAACACCAGAACAAATAGCGGCTGTCGTTCGCAGGCCACAGTGGCCCCAACTTAGCGTCCTGTCCTACCAAGTAGCCCATGCGGATGATAGCACTCGCTTCATGCAGTGTGTTCTCACCGACATCAGGAACCACGTCTACAGCTTCTTCTCGCGCAAGCACGAGTGGCAACGGTCTTCTGGGACCGGCCTGATATCCGCCTATAATTATGCCTTCTACGATTCGTTCCGCATCGCAATGGACAGCTTCGTCACGAACGAGCACTTCTATGGCGGCGAGATCCTCCGCCAGGCCTTTGTTGAGGTCGAGGAGGCCTTACAGACAGACTACTCGTCGACCTTCTATTTCTTCTTTGTCGACCTGCCTGACTTGTTTTTGCACTACGGACGGCACGACATCTTTGTCATCTTGCTGGCACACATCAACAGGCTGACGGCGCTGGGCCTGCGCGACAAGATCATTGGGGCAGGCTTTGCGAGCCTGCATGCCCTGGCCGAATCGAACCCATCTTTCTTACGGCATTACATCAGCTGTGCGTCCGGCCTCTGGTGTGATCTCCTGTCCGAGCTACGCGGTCCTAGGGACCGGAGTACTCTCCTAGCGAGGAGGAACCACATTCGACACGCTCCTTTCATGGAACCTCGGAAAGTCAAGGCGCTCTGTGACGATTATGACCACCTACTGGGCGAGGTGCAAAAACACTGGGGCGAAGGGCACACCGCGTCCAGGCACTTGGAGGATGTGGTACTAATGACACAGCTCAACTTTAATTACTTCACGGACAATTTCGCAGAGAGGAACGAGCGTCTGATAGAAGGTGTGGGGATCAAGTATCAGCTCGCCGCCAGCTCAGCCTGCGGCCCCGTCTCGCCGGAATCGGTCGAAAGCACCAACAGCACTCGCAACGGGAGCTTTGAAGTGTTGCCGCTCTCAGCCTGGGACATGCTCGACCGGAACATCCGTTCCAACTGCTACCATCGGTTGGCGTGCTACTATGCCCATGAGGGAGACGCCCCGCGTGCTATTCTCTATGGCGCAAAGATGAGGGAGGGGTGGAAGACGGACTTCTGGCAGCTTGAAGTCGAAACCGCCCTGGCCAGTTCTGGAAGGCTAATCGAAGCCGAGACGCTTCGACGCTGTCGCCTTGAGGCCCAGTATTTCGGAAAGCTGCTGCAAGATGGTCCAGTCATAGGTACGCTATCTTCCCGTATTTCATCCGCCATCCGTCTTGGCTCGAGACCCAATAGTGTTGCGGTGGTGTCGTGATCGTTCCCGTGACAGCCTTGACTTGGCCGTTTCGGTATCGTCATCTCCTCTTGCCGATTGCCTTCCCACCCCCCCCCCCCCTATTTCCTTTTCTCCTTTGATTTCCACCTGTTCTGATCGTGTTTAATGGCCAATGTTTCCTGTCTGACCATCGCAAAGCTGCTGAACTAGACTACTACCTCAATATCCGGCCCTCTGTGATGAAAAGGCTGCCACCAACGACCGGTGGCCCCTGGGCTCCAAGCCTGGGATACGGAAATATGGCTGGCCAACGATCCTTTTCCAAGAGCTGAAGACGAGCTGGCTGCAGCGTGGGAAACAGCACCTCGTGGCTCCTCCCAACACTAGCCACTGGTCACGAACGAAAAGTTATAGCTCCCGCGACCGGTCTATGGTTCATCGCACCCTAGCACATTGACGGCTATTCGGTGAAAGCCGGAGCCGTTTAGGTGCTCATTAAAGTGAATGGCTGAAAAGCCTAATCATTCGCTAAGTGACATTTGAATCGCAAGATTGAATGAAATGTGGGCTTTTAAAACCCCAGCTACGCGAGACTTGTCTGACGCAGACCATCCATTCCGGAACAAAAAGGAACCTCGCAAACGCTCCCAAACTCCGACACACATTTGAGCAAGCAAGCTACTTCAGAGATCACAATCCCCGAAGAGTCATAGAGACGCATCCGGGCATACTGTGTAACAAAGCTACAACACCCGGCAATCCTTCAAACACGCATGAATGGTACACAAACTCGTCAGGGGCACGAGCTCCCTTTTTATGACTGCCGGCTCTTCCCTGAGGGTGCGACCGGTCACCCTGACCATCTTTGGGCCTCAGTCCACAAGTAACATCGCTGAGAGAGTGCGTACAAGTCAAGACCAACAACCTGTCCACTTGCCCTCATTTCTTCATCTCAGTGCGACCACCCCATCGCCTCTCATAGACGGCGCGCACAGGCGGAGGCCAACATTCGGCATCATGCCACGCAGTGGATACGACACGACCAACATGCGCGTGGCAGCGAATCCTCGACCGGCAGGCTCTGCTGCGGGGACAGGCAAGCCGAAAAACGACAAGCCGAGCGGCGGCGGCAATAGCAACGGCTGCAGTGGTAGCGGTAACGGTAGCGGAGGCGGTCGGGGACTCAGTGGCAGAGGCAAGGGCAAGAGCAACGGTCGAGCCGATGACGACGCCGGGTCCAAGGGGACGACAGAGCTTGAGCCGGAGCCGGGACGGGAAAACAAGGACGGGGAACCGACCTCGGAGAAACCCACGGACGACTTGCACCTCCCGTGGAAAGACGTGCGCATTCAGTTGGAAGGTCGCGGGTGGACGTTTTGGCTGTGACCTCGACAGGGCTATTGAGTGACGACGGTCTTCCACCTTGTGTGTGTGTGGTGCGGGGGGGGGGGGGGGGGCACGCGCTGTGACATGCCGACCGAAGTACGAATTACGAGCGCTCGACTTCCCGTGATGCATTCGGTTCTCTTGCCACGATTTGGTACGGAGAAAGACGGATCAGTTGCGGCATATCGGAACCTTGGGATCGAGGCGTAGCCTAAAGTTGTCGAGCCCTGCGGTCTCGTGAGTCACCAGGAACAAGGTGTGTAGGAAGGATGCATCAAGTTCTAGGAGGACACAATGAAGCCGACGGGCTCGGTGAGGGGCTCGTGATGGCCGCCCACTTGCGCATGGCATACACACACACACACACACACACACACACACACACACACACACACACACAACTGTCAACGACCATCAGAGCACTCCTCGGATGTCATGCGATAGATAGTACCAGCTTGCAGCGCACGTAGTGTCTGATCAGCAGGAAATCAGGGCAAGTGGTGGCAATTTTGGCTGTCACCATGATGTCCACGATGGATCATGTGAAAATTGCACGGGTGTGGTGGGTAGGCACGCATTGAGAGAAAGAATTGGCAAGAGAAGCCTCGCAAATAGCAATATCGTCAAACAAGCGCATTGCTCAAAGCTCGGGATGGCTCCCTGAAATCTAAGGGGCAGTTTTAGCATACATAAACACAGACCCCATCCTCCATGCCCGCTCCAGTACTTATTGCCTTTCCCCGTGCTCCATTCACTGCCTCTGGTTATCATGCCCTGTGTTGTGGACAACGTCCTGGTTGGACATTATCAGGGGAAGCGATTCAACAGCGTGGACACGAAGGGTGCAGATGAGATACAGAATACACCAGGTCGCACAGCCGCAGCCCGCAGGAGCTCAATGTAATTCCCGATCTTTTGGACTGCGCCTGATCATGATGTGTGACGTCCGGTTATGTGGCAAAGGGAGGCGGATCCGGAATGATCCCTTATAGTAACGCTTACCTAGGGTACTTTGTATAAGTAGACCTGCCTTTAGCAACAGCGCTAAACTAATTTCTACTTATAAGCTTACTTTATACCTATTTTAATAGTAGTATAAGTATTATATAAATATATAAATATTTTATTAAAACTAGTTTTATATATTTAAGCTTTTTATAACTTAGGAGCTAATGATTACTAAGGCACTAATTCTTTTTAAATAAAAGTAACTTTATATTCCCTACTTAGGTATAAGGTAAACCCTTAATCTTTATCTAGTATATACTTCTAGTAGCTTAGTTTTAAATCTTTATCTTATAATTAAACTATGAAAAAGTATATTAAAGTACTATAAATTATAAAAGAATCTATATATAGTAAAAGTAGTATAATAGACGTATTATAGTACTAATAATAATAGCTTTTAAGCTACTATATTATAGTAGAAAGAAAAGGTCTAATTAGTTTATAATGTTATATTTTTTTATAAGTTAAGTTCTTAAGTAGTAAATATTAAGAATTTATCCTATATAGTTTAAACGCTATATATATTTAGTTAGTACCGTGGCGTAATTAGTCTCGCGTTAGGCTACCTCTCGCACTAGTACCGCAAGGGGCGCAGGTTTAATCCCCGCTAGTACTACCTACAAAGACTACTTACTAAACTTAAGCCTAGCTTATCTACTAGGTTTTTACTATTACTAGCTAGGCATGTTTTCCCTTAGTATATAGGTAGGTATAGGTACTACTACTTATAGTAGAATTGCGGTATAACTTAGGGTACCTTAGCCTTACCCGGTACTAGTGCTGTATAATATAATAAGAAGGGCCCTTAGGATCTAAGCTTATGGTAAACTCTAAGTACTTAGCCTGCGTAAAGCGCGCGCGCTAGCGCCGCGCCTACGTAGTTAGCTAAACCTATATAAGCTTACTAGAGTACATTATTAAAGGCTTATAGTCCTATATACATTTAGTTATAAACTAAATAGCTACACGTATTTAAGTATAAACTAAATAAGATTTTTAAGTTTTACTTTTTAAAATTCCTATATATTTTATTTTCTTAATTTCTTTTTAAATATAATATTTTTATAATATATTAATTTCATTTAAATAGAAACAAATGTATAAGTAAAATAAGTAAAATAAGTAAAATAAGTAAAATAAGTAAAATAAGTAAA
>MAVT02001447.1:0-12590 GCA_001702395.2 Diaporthe helianthi | reverse complement strand
ATTAGGCTACTAGAAGTCTATTAGGTCTTTATAAGACCCTATCTCTATAAGTTAAGAAATATATAAAGCCTAGAAGCCTTTATATAAGTAGCTATAGCGTTAGGCTATATATTAGAATACTTAGTTTATTAAGGTTTAAGCTATTATAATCTACAAGCTACTAGTGTAACACCGTTAAATACTAGGTAAAAGTACTATTCGTTATATAACTTTAGCCTTTAAGGATAAATTACTTAAAATAGATAATATTAAAAGGCTACTATTAGTGTGGGTTGAACCAGTACGTAGGTTAACAGCAGTGCAGGCCTGTTACGTAACTAGCACGTAACTAGCGCTGCACATAAGTAGGTCGTCTTCGAAGGCGTAGTTTCGCTACTCCTTCCTCTAAGACAACAATAGAAAAATACAACTACAACTACCACCCAACTTCCTACGTATATATACGTAATTACTATACTAACACTAATTAGTAGTTGTTTTTAGTAGTAACTACAAATAGCAAGAAACAAAAAAAATAAACGTTCTGCTTAGTAAAACTACGCCTCGTCGAAGTTTTATAAAAACAGCTATACTTAAGTAAATTTAGCATTATAAAATACCTATTATTATATAAATTGCACGCTACTATTAATCTATAATCTTTTAGCGATATTCTAGCTACTTGCCTTGTTTAAGCTTAAATACTCTTTATAAAAGCGTTAACTATACTTTGGAAACTTACTATTTGTTTTTCCGCAAACTAGTAAACTACTTCCTCGTTATTAATACTTTATTTATACTTTTGGCAAGCACTTTAAAAAAAGCTAGTTAATTGTACTTCCACGTACTAATAGCTGCCTTTTTTATTAATTATATTTTTTTAACATACTAAAATTACTATTTAACTAAAGAATTTGCAAGACTAGCAACTACTAAATTAGTAGCCAACTACCTTTTGCACCCTATTTATACCCTACTTATTAAGTTGCACACTATTTAGTAGAACAAAAAACCCGTACTAATAGAAAATTCTATACTATAGCCCTACCTATTTTTAACTATAACAACTTTGCACTAGTTTCTCTAAATCTATACCTTTTTACTTACTTACCTACTCCTTTAAATATACTTTTTTACACACTCTTACTACCTTTTAACTAGAGTTACTTTAGATTTTGCATCTAAATTAATTAAATTAATTAAAATCAATTAAATCAATTAAGTTTACTGCAAGTTTATTAAAATTACTTTAAATTCTACTTTTAAATTAACTAGATTAGCTAAAAGTTTATTAAATTAACTAAAGCCTATTAACAACTTGTAAAAGTTACTTTAAATTCTTCTATTATATTAAGCAAAATTTATTAAAAGATAGCTGCCGCTGCCCTACCTAGGCTGCGGCAACCCCCTATTATTAATAAAATGCAAAATAGTACTTACTTTATTTGTTTATAAATCTAAGAACACTACAACCCAAGGCTTTAAAGTATTACTATACTAAAGGTTAAGTATACTAAAAAACACCTTGCAACGTAAATTATTAATTAGGCGCAGGTTTACAAGTATAAAACGCTTAAAGAAGTTTTTAAAAACTTTAAAAAGAACTTTAATAGGTAAACAAAAGAAATGTTTACTTTACCTTATTAAAACTTTGTAAAAGAACTAAAAAGGATAATATAGTTTAAAGGCATTTATACTAGAGATTATTACGAAGTAAACTCTAAATACCTACTGCAACTACTAGCTAAGAAGGAGTTTCCAAAAGTATTAAATAAAAAATCATAGTTTGTTTAAAACCCGAAGAATATAATGTACTACTACGTGCTAAGTTTACAATTATTAACCCCATTAAGTAGCCGTAATAAAGGCAATATCTTTAATCTACTTACTAATAAAAATATTAATAAAATTGCGGCTTGGATAGCTGCACAACAAATTAAGCCTAAAACTAAAAGCAAGGAAAATACTTAACTATTTATTGCTCCCAAACTTTCACTCGAAGTTAACTTTATAACTAGTAATAACCTACTAGCGCGCGCAAAAGGTAAAGCTTCGCCGGCAAAGGCCGGCAATAAGCCCACTACTATTAAATAGAGCAAGAACAGCGGCTACGTTATAAATAAACGAAGTATACCTATAAATCTAGTAAGTAAAAAGCTAACCCAGCCATATAGACCTTCTAGTATTGCTCGAGGCAACGATAATATATAAAGTACATAGCGTACCGCTCGGCTTAGGACCTATAAACAGCTAAATTCGCACGATCTATACTTTACATTGCTACTAAAACCAGTAGATCTTGCGCCTCTCAAGGTATTTACTATATCTAACTTTAATAAGTGCTACAAGGACGAAGACATATATACTAGTAAACTATATAACATATTTAATAATAAAGTTTAAATCTTCTATATAGTTTATAACAACTTAAGTATTTTCCTAAACTAATTCAAGGTAGTATTCTTTTATATTCTAAAAAGCAAAGCGAAAACCTTTTATATATAATATATTACGCGTTATAACAAATTTAGCAATATATACTTAAAGATTAAAACTAGATTTAATAATTACGCTAAATATATTAATTACTACACTAACTAAACTACTTTTATCTATATAAAATTGCAACTAAAAATTTTTAACAAAGATAGTATTTAGGTTTTTTAACTATTAATAAATAAGCTAAGTATTTACTATTAAGCTTTTAAATACTAAAAGCATGGCGATTAGCCTATGTATAATAACTTACTTTGCGCTATTAAAAACATTCTAGCCTTTGGTATAGCTTTATATAGCCCGCCTAACTCTATTAAGTAGTTATATTTAAACTTACAAGCAATACTTTAAGCTTACAAAAGCTAGTAACTAAACTTAAAGCAAGCGTTTTACACTAATAGCAACATTAATAAGTACTACGCTAACAACTTTACTACTGCGAAGTATAAAAACTAGAACTAGTTCTTTCTTAACCGCTGTTACTATAGCGGCTAACCTAAATACTATAGTAACTTCTATAGTAAACGAGGATTTAGAAGCTTTTTCTAGAGTAATAGCGCCTTTCGCAATAATAGCAACTTTTAAGGCAATAGCTATAAAAGTTAATAGGGCTTTAGCAACAACCCGCTTAACCATAGCGGTTACAGTTGTAGATTTAAATCTAGTAATTATTCCAATAGATATAGCAATTAATTTAGAATAAACAAAAGCTAAAAAAAGCGCTAATTTATTTACAATACTAAGGGCTGTTAGTTTTCTAACTATTTTTTCGAAAAACGCAAACAAGCGCGTACTTAATACTTTTTATCTTTAAAAAATAAAGAGGAACAACTATTTAAAACTAACTATTAAGCGTACATTATTAACGTTAAAAGTAAACCGCCTATAAAGCAAAGCAATTTTATTAACCTTTGCAACAATAACAACACACTAACTTAATACTTCTAAACCTAGGCGTTTAACTATAAAAATACTATATATTTAATAGATTAAGCGTTCCTTTATTCAATAAACCCTTCCCTAAATAGACGTACTAGGATAAGTATAAGCCTAGCTTAAGTCTTTGTACTTAATAATCGCTATTTTTAATAGCAATTCCAGGGAATTATTCCAAATACTAGTGCTATAGAGTATTTAACTAGCGGCTACAACTAGTTCCTAGCACTTAAGGAAGCAAACTTATCTATTATTCTAAATACTTTACAAAGTAGTAAAGTATTTATTAAGTTTAGTAATAAACTAAAGTTTGTTTCTTTTAAACTATTACTATAAAAACTTTATTTAGCAATATAGAGTTTTATATTGTTAACATATTTACTTTGTTCCTACTATATATTTAAGATATAACTATACTAGGTATTTACTTTTGCAATACTATAAACGAAATTATGTAAGAGTAAAACGGGGTACCTAATTGAATATATAAAGTTATATAGAAATAGGGATATCTATAGTTCTTTGCTGCAAGTAGCTATAGCGAATACCAAATGCTATTTATAGAAGTTAAACTTTAACGTTTTTATTAATAGTTTAAACACCCTTTTACTAATCGTTTTTATTATTTGCTTTTAAACGCTAAACACCTTGTTAAAACTTCTATTTTGGAAAAGATTTTAAAGTTTTGCTATTATTGTTAACTCTACGATCTAGCCCTAATAAGGTTTAAATTTAACCTTAAGAATAATTTAAACTTTAACTATAAGGTTATAGTTAATATTATATATTTAATTTAAGCCCTAGTTTTGCACGTTATTAATTTAGCAACCTTTTTTTAATTTAAACGTTTTTTTCTATCTTTATTTACAAAGGATACTTGGGAGGCTTTGCATATAGCTTGGATTAACTTATACTTAAGACCTTTAAACCAACTAGTTTACAATGCAAGAACTAACTTTGCTTTAGCAAACTTTCGAAATACTGCTAAGATTATAGGAATTACTTATAAATAAATACCTACGAAAGGCATTAGTTAGTTAGCAAGGTTAAACAATACTATGCTCTACTTTAGCGTATATTTAAAATTCTATACGCTAACTTGCAAGCAACGTATATTAAAAAGGCAATTTTACAAATAATATTTAAGGCTATTAATAATACAATGGGCCTAGATAGCCTAGTTCCTATACTTTTAGTTTTTAAGGTATATCTAAGAATTGCTAAAGATTCTCTATTTATACTATTTACGCTAGCAAGGGCTATAGCAATTTAAAAGGCTATAAAAGCGTTACGCATACTTAACGCGCAACATAGAGTTAACAACGCTATTAATATGCGTAACGGATCTAACGTAAGTAATATACTCTCTCTTCTACTATAGATAAATGTACGCGTATAGCGAGAGAAAGAGGAATAGCAAAGCCTATACAAGCTTATTGCTATTAATAGCTATAATATAACACTAGATTTTTTAAACAAACTAGTTATTTTTCAATCTACTTAAGTTAAAAAGTATTACTAACGCTAAGTTAAAAATAACGCTACTAACTAAGTTACTAAAGATAATAACGAGATAGGCATGCTATTAGCGCTATTAAATCCTAAACTAATACGTAAAACCGCTACTATACTTACTCTACAATAGAAAGGACGACCTTCCAAATTAAAAAACAAGCCAAAAATAGCAACAACTCTATTTACTATGCTTCTAGCACCCATCTTTGTTACATTTCTTACTTAAAAGGAAAAGAATAACTACAAACTTGCTTTAAAGTTACAACGAGATAGAGTAATTAACTCCTTAAAGAACTCTTTTGAAAAGTCTAATACAGCAAAAATCACAAAGCTAATTAGCAATAATATTTTTATCTTTAAACTATTTAATAAAGAAAAGCATAGCGGAATACGTATTTTTAATGTATAAATAGTTTAAAAGATTAAAAGAAAGAATGTAAAGCCTTTTAAAAAGTTAAAGCTAATTATTTAAAAATATAGCAATAAAAAGAAAAAGAAGATCCTTACGCAATTACTTATAGTTTAACAAGCTAGCTAACGCCTAATTTCAATAATTACAATAGCTTTGCGCATTGTTTATAGTATAACAATTAAACTTCAAAATATTACCTAAGTATACCTATAGTTTAAAACTTAACTAGAACGCACAATTTTAGCTTATTTGCTTAAGGAAATTTATAATTAATACCCTTTAGGCACAATTATACGCGTAATTAAACCTTTATATAAAGTTGCAAAATTAAGAGTTTACTAATTTGCTACATACTAGGGATATTATATTAACGTACTCGGAATAGAAACTTCTATATATAACTTATATTTTCTTATTACTAATTCTTACTACAAAAAGGGGGTGTTTAGCATTATAGCCATGCAAATTAACAATACAATAATATTTACTACTTTTGCGTTTTTTAACTTATTAGCTAAAAAAATTAAGAAAAAAAGATTTAGTATAAGCCAAAGTAAAACCTTATAGCTAATAACCCACTTAAGTTTAATAGTGCTTGTATTAGCTTTAAAGGCAAAAACATCTTTATATAACAAAAGGGTTAAAAAAACAAAATTGCAATAATTAATACTAAAACCGCTAATGCTATTTAAAAGTATGCTAAATAGCGTGCTTATAGAGCTTACCTAGCCTTAATTTGTTAACTAAAAGCTGCGTTTAACCTATTTATAGTAGCTTAATCTTAAAAACTTAAAAAAACTAACTACGCTAAGCTTAACAAGCATTTTGCGTATTAAATAGGTAATTTGCAAAGAAAACTACAATTTATTTTTATTAACTTAAGCAAGGCTAAATTAGCAATTTTTATAAATAGTTTATTTACTAATAATATTAACTTTAGCTTGCAACTAGGCTTTATAATTGTTTTCTAACGAAAGAGATAAACTTAAATAAAACTTTATGTAAAATAGTAAGCAATATTGTCTATTAAGCCTTAACCAAGTGCAAAAGAGTTACACGAAGTATATTTACTTCTAAGATCGACGGAATAGTTAATAGCGTAAATATAGGAATTGTTATTTCTACTACTATTAACAAGGTTACTAATTAACTTGGCCTACTAAAAATTCCCTGAATAGTTTGTATAAATTTATTCTTATTGTATAAATATCTTGTAAAGCTAGGAACTACAAAGGAAAAGCGCTTAATAATTAATGTAATAGCTTTGCGTTAGTTTTACAAGCAACGCAAAATTAATAAAATTCGCTATATTTATAGTAATAATAACCTAGCTAATAGCTTTACAAAGGCAATACTAAACAAAGCTTTTAAGAAGCTAATTACTAATAACAAGTTAAGAATTTAAATTTAAGCTTATATTAATTGCAAAAAGCTTAATACTGCGCTTGCTTAAGCGCATACTACTAAGAAATAAAATATATAAAAAAACTACTAAAGAGTAATAATTTAAAATAATGAAGTTTTTTAAAGCAATAAGGAAGATAACAACTAAAAACAAAGATAATACTAAAACTACTAAAAATATAGCTAAAAAATTTAACAAAAGTTTAAATTTACATCTTAATAATTACTTGCATTTTACTTTATAAGATTACATAGTTAGCTTTTAATTAGTTTTACATTACTCCTAAGGGCAAACCTTATAACTTATATTTTAACTAGTAGCTTACACTAGCGGGGTTGAAAAGTATATATATTATCTACTATTATATAAGCACTTAAGTTGCTAGCTTGTATTTTGCGGGCATCCCTAGCTAGATTTCGCGGTCTTAGCTTTTACACAACGTTTTTTAATATATATTCCCTTAAAGTAACTATTTCCCTTAGCGTAACTATACTAGCAGCAAATACTAACGCTAGCATATAAACTAGATTTATTTATCTAGCTCTAGTTTATTATTTAATTTAGTTTATTATTAGGCTAATTATTATTTAATCTAGTTCTTTAATTTTGCGGTTTATTTACATTAGCCTATAAGCAATAGAGCTAGTTCTTTATACGCGCATAGTTTTTAGAACTTTTAAGTACCTAAAGCAATAAGTTTAGAGTTTTAAAGTTTACACCCTAGAACAAATTATATATATAATTAGTAGCTAGGATTCTAGTAGTAAAAGAAAACCGCTCTAGTAAAATACACGAACTAGCTACCCTTAGTAACAACTATAGCACTTTCAATATACCTTTATTCAATAGCAAAATAGTAAAAAGAAATACTTTAAAGCATATAATTAGAAGTGCAAGAGTTTAACTTTTAAAAAAGGAACTTATTTCTTTTGTTTTTTATTTCAACTTTTGGGGCGCGTTACGCTATAATAAAAAACTGCTAGTATGGGTTAAACCAGTACGTAGGTTAACAGCAGTATAGGCCTGTTACGTAACTAGCATATAACTAGCGCTGCACATAAATAGGTTGTCTTCAAAGGCGTAGCTTCGCTACTCCTTCCTCTAAGACGACAACAAAGAAATACAACTACAACTACCACCCAACTTCCTACGTATACATACGTGATTACCGTACCAACAATTAGTCTATTTGAAGTTCTAGCTCTACTCTTTAATATATATCCTACTAGCGAAACTAACTAACTATAATAACTTACTTATAATAACCTTCTTCTATAAAACTACTTAGAAGTAATTAAATAAACTACTAAGATAACTTTAACTAAGTAAAGTAACTATATTCTATTATCTAGATACGTAGCTTTAATAGCTTTACTATAAATAGCAATAGATATAGAAATAAATAACTAAGTTTATCTCTATATTAAAGTAGCCCTCCGCTTAGAATTCTCCTTAATAATAATAAAGAATATATATTTATATACTAATATATATATTTATATACTTATATATCGAACTTCTTATATATTTATATATTTATATATCTATATATTATTATATATTTATAACTCTAGATCTAAGTATACGTAGTTTAAAGGCAGTTTATAATAATACTCTAATAAAAGTAACTATTAAACATAGAGAAGGTATAGTACCGCAGGTTTTATTATACTATATATAGGCTAGTAGGTAAAGTAGTTGTAAAAAATAACGTTTATTTCCCTAGGGTAGGTGCACGTTGTGTTCCTCGAAACGGCTAGTTAAAAAAAGATCCTAGGGACCTAAACGGGGCTAAAAGGAACCCCCGCTAGTAATAGCACATTTCAGGCCTCACCTACCCTATTAATCGAAATCCCCACTTTTCTACACCCTTACGATAAAATCCGAAATGTTAACGTATAGACTACTATACGGTCCGTGTACCCCCCTGCCTAAACGGTAGGCGGTTAGTAGGTTCTACTACTAGTACTAACTTTTTCTACTAAGTTAGCCGCCTACCCGCCTTTAAGCCTACAACAACTACCTCTTCGTTAGCTATCCTAACTTAGTCCTGAGCTGATAATAACTACTTTAAAATAGGTGGTAGACCTACTTAAATCTAGGTACTGAATTCACGTTTCAGACCTACCTGACCTAGCGAAACGAAATCCGCCAGACTGTGTGAATTATTCCGAAATGGAAATTCCCGATTCGCCATTACTGACACCCACCCTCATCCGCCCTTGCCCCGCGCAAATTCCATCTGATAGAGCAGTAAATCTTATCAGATCCGAAGAGTTTGCGGCTTGGCGCCCGGGCCCGCATCGACCCATTATAGGCTTCCGAGGAAGCGTTGGACACACAAATTCTCGCGCAACCAGCATTACCTCACACGCTGCGCCCGTACAACTCACTACTCACAGAGTGAGAGTGAACACTAGCCGCAATGACCTGAACTCCCGCTCCCCTCTAGGAATTCCAGCACCCTCTGCGCAATGTGCCTTCAACTGCCCCGCCCACTGTCGGTTGAACCTGGAGGCCGATCTTGACGAGCGGTGACTGCCTGCGCATGGCCTGGCCCGCTTCCGGCCTACACTATTCTTCAAGTTGGTCACCAACCCTCCCCTCTCCTCGATTGACCCTGCCCGCCCTCCTGCCCTCCCTCTCCCATATGTGTACACAACCCAACTACTCATCATCTTGTCGGTGCGCCGTTGGCTGCGTGCATTTGCGACGCCGTGAGCTGGGTGCGGCCCCCCCCCCGGCAAGCTCCTGAATGTCTCCTTGCCCCCTTTCCTGGCGGCGCAACCATCAACGCTCCTCGCCCACCCAACGCCGGCTGCTCAGCTGCACACTTCCGAGCATCGGCCAGTTCACCAGCTTGGTACTACACACATTGACTGACCGACTCAAGAAGGCCTGCTCTGGGTCCTGGCGACTCTGTCCCCCCCCCCGACTCTCGAAACACCAGAACACCAGTTGCACAGTTTCCTCTTGATACATCACTCAATATGACCTCGACTCAGCTTGACATGGACACGCCTCGCCCGGCTTCCATTACGACACCTTTGGACGTCAAGACACGAACGGCGGCCATGGAGTCTATCGAGGACATCTGTCACGGCTCGGTGTGTACTACCAAACATTCCATGACTCAGATTTCCGTGTGCTGACCAAGCCCCCCGGCCTGCTCCAGGTTGCCGGAATAGTTGGCAAATACATCGAATACCCCTTCGACACGGTCAAGGTCCGTCTCCAATCGCAGCCGGACCACCTTCCCCTTCGCTACAATGGCCCGCTGGATTGCTTCCGCCAATCTATTAAAGCAGATGGCCTCCTCGGGCTGTACCGTGGCATAAGCGCGCCGCTCGTCGGTGCCGCGGCCGAGAACAGCAGCTTGTTCTTCTTTGAACGAATGGGGCGCGAGACTCTGTACAAGACCGGGTTCTGCTCCCGCGACACGCCGATGCCCCTCCCGGCCTTGTTCTTCACAGGCGCCTTCTCCGGCGTCTTCACATCCTTCGTCCTGACGCCCATCGAGCTGGTCAAGTGCAAGATACAGGTGCCGGAGCACGGGATCGGGGCCCACAAGCAGGCACCGCTCAAGCCGCTGAACGTCATCAAAAACATCTTCAGAAAGGAAGGGCTCCTCGGGTTCTGGCATGGCCAGATAGGGACGCTGATCCGGGAGGCCGGGGGTGGCGCGGCATGGTTTGGCTCCAAGGAAACCACGTCCAAGTTCTTTATGAACCAGAACCTGAAAAAGGCCAAGACGCAGGCGCAGAGGGACGACATGCTGGCCAACCCGTTGCCGCTGTGGCAGCAGGCCTTGGCCGGGGCGTCTGCCGGCGTGACCTATAACTTCCTGTTTTTTCCCGCGGACACGATCAAGTCGCGCATGCAGACGAGCCCTAGCGATGGGTCGGTCGTGAGGAGAACGTTCTGGGGGGAGGCGGTCGCTCTGTGGCAGCAGGCAGGGCTAAGGGGTTGCTACAGAGGGTGCGGCATCACATGCTTGCGGTCAGCACCCAGCTCGGCGTTCATTTTCATGGTTTTTGATGGATTGAAGAAATACGCGCCGCTTTCATAAGTTCATTGGATACCCAGACATAAACCACATGGAGAGTTGAGATGACAATGAAGGTGTAGTTGGGCAAGATCCCTGAAGATTGGGTCGATTTCCTGATTTAGCTGGATATGGGATAGAGTACAGGACACAAGTAGACGGCCTTATATATAACATCAAGCCAAATGCAAAAGGGTTCTTATGATTTTTACCCCCGTGCACCTCGTACAATTGGCCTCGCTCTGAGACAGTCGTGCTCATGCTTCATGGAACGAATGATGTGAGGCGAATGCGTTAGCCGGACAGCATAAGTGGATGTTTAACACCTCAACTCCAGGCGAAACCCTTTTTTTTTTGGGGGGGGGGGGGCGGACTAAAGCTTTCATTGAACGGTCGGAGAGTCTCACAGCTTCGCCTACTCACTCCTTGAGGTTCTTGTCTTTGAAGTCCCAGCCGTTCAGGTATCCAGCGCCGGAGCACAGATACGTCGCGAAGCTCAGCCAGCCGAGGTACGGCAGCATACAGTAGGCGGCAACCCGGTCAATGGGCCACCAGAGCTTTGTCAGGTAAACGTTCAGTCCCAGAAGAGCGACGATGTCGACGGTTGCCTCGACTGGGCGTTTGAGGCCAAAGAAGAGGGGCATCCAGGCCAGGTTGAGGCCAAGCTGGATGGTGTACAGCGTTGCCGAGTGTTTCGTGTCCTTGATGAGCTGTGGTGTGGAGGTCAGCGGGCTCAGGCCGGCAGTGACGGCGCGGTGCGCCGCGTAGCCCATAAGCCCGTAGAGCAGCGTCCACGCGGGGCCAAAGACATAGGGCGGCGGCCGGAAGGGCGGCTGTTTGATTGATTGGTAGGTCTTCCGTGTCTCTTTCGCTGTGTACTTGTCAGTCTTTGCTGTCACTCAACAGCGGGGGGTGGGTAGATATAGTGTGCGTGGGTGGTGGTCACTCACGCCGAGTGCTGTATCCGACCGCGGTGCCCAGGCCGATGGGGAGCAGGATGGAGGCGGCAGGGTTGGCGAAGACGCCATGAGGGATCGTCAGAGCCGGGATGTAGGCTGTCATGGTTGCAAATGTGCTGGATTGAAGCCCTGCAGGTAATACTGTGTACGAACCTTTGGTGTGCACCCTTCTTTTATGTCTGCGAGAATGGGCGTTGGTTGGAAATAAACAGGCGACAAGTGGTGAGACTCGACAGAAACTCACACTGTCCGGGCCTTGCGGGTACGTGTATGTATGACGACATGCAGCGAAGCATTTCAGTCTCGAGCAGTTCCCAGCAGCGATTGAGCTTGGCAATGGATTTCTTTTACTTCTAGGGTAAAGTCTCACCTGTAAAACAACCTGTAAAACAGGTTATATAAAGGGAGACACGGTATCACTGTCCTCGTAGACCTTGAATCCTGTTTAAAAGTAAAATACTATCTTTTCCTAATAATATTCTACTAATATATAAAATAGTAGTACCTTGTATATACCTTATTTTATATATTATTATAAAAATATAAATAAATAAGATTTTAATTTTTAAGTATTAGTATTTTTATAAATATTTAATAAAATCTTATATTAAAAATAATAAACTACTAAATTTATTTATTTTTAAAAAAAATAAAAACTTAAAATATTAAAACTTAAAGTAATATCATTTATAATATTATAACTTATAATAAAAGATTAAGATATAAAGATATAGAAAGCTAGGAGTTTATTCCGCTAGTAGTGTATATCTATTAACTTATAGAAATACGGTCTTATAAAGACCTAATAGACTTCTAGTAGCCTAATATACTCTACTACTAATT
>MAVT02001446.1:0-12592 GCA_001702395.2 Diaporthe helianthi | reverse complement strand
AGTTTAGTCTATAGTTATATAGTCTTAGTTAGACCTTATAACTAAATCGACTATAAACTACACCAAATTAGTTACGAGGCCTTGACTAAGACTATATAACTATAGACTAAACTTAGTTAGCCTAAAAACTATAGACTAAATTTATAACCCTGCCCTGTTCTACCCTAGGGTACTTTTACTAAATGAAGCTGCTAAGCCTATTGAAAAACAAATCCAAGCGACCGCCTCGAACTTCATCGTCAAAGATTGATTTGCGTCAAAGTGGCCGCGCTATCCGACCCAATAGCATATGTACGCCATTCCGCAGTGTTCCAGTCCGGGCCTTGCCCTTGAGTGAGGTACGGCAGAAACTGTGAATGGCTAACAACGACAATATGAGCATCATCGCCAGCTTTCAGGGCCATCGCCCGAATGATCTGGCGTGCGATCGTAGCCCGCAGATGCAGCTTTGACTCTTCGTACTCATAGAGCCCTGCGGACTTGTCAGACCAGTCTGCAGGCATCAGCCGGAAGGTCTGCTCGTCCAGAAAGTCGCCGCCAAAGGTCGCCCTAGCCCACGCGATGATCTCTTCCGGTTCCTGCCCTTGGTTACATCCATCCGGCTCATTTTCGGTGACTTCTGGCATGGGTTGAACTCGAATGCCTCGATCGATGGCTGGTTTGAAACAGTTGACGGCCGTTTGGATGGTGCGTTTTAAGGGTGAGGCCAGGATGTGAGTTATCTTATCCTGGAGGGGATAACTTCCCTGAACACTGGTGCATTGGCGGATCCCCAGATCAGTTAGGGTTGGGTCAGGAATGCTCCAATCTTGATAAAAATTGTGCCAGCCCTCCGCGTGCCTAATGAGAGTTACGATGGGTGCCATGACGAATTGTAATTCTCTTGTTCAGTCGGCGAGATGATTTTGTTATTGAAGAGACCTTTGGCTCATAATTTGCAACCACGAAATTCCCAGGCTTGAAGACGTAGTGGTTTGGTGTGGTTCGACACGTACTCAGTTTGAACTGAGATACAATTTCAATTTATTAACTCTACTGGACAGGGATGGACAGTGAGGGTGAGAGAAAGTCAATTACTTCTTTGTGCAGTTAGAACAAGCCTTTCTTCTCCGAATGACAGGCTTTGTTACCATCTGTCCGATTGATTCTTACCTACTTAACTAAGTATTGGACACCTTTATACAAAGACCGAAACAGCCTAACTACATGTAAAGTTTGACAGGTTTCATCAAGTCCACTGCCTGGGCTTTTGGGCAGGCAGGCATTCCACGATGACATTGTCCTGCCCCGTCTATCCTTGGCTAACTCATGCAGCTAACATTTGAACATCTCCTTTCCCCCCTCTCACGGTCGTAGTAGAGGGCACGTCTAACAAGATATCATGACATAGAATATTACATTGACCACATTCAAATGTCTATTATGTGTTGGCCATTACAGCCATCATATCAGTGAAGTTCTTCGACTTCAGGAGGCATACCACAGGTTGTTCGTGAAAACCAACGCGGCTTATATTTGTCGGAAGTTACTTCTTATTCAACAGCATCATTGATTAGGTCGGACAAGTCCAGCGTTAGAATCAGGGTCTATTCAGATATCCGCCCAGGACTCAAACACAATAATTGAGTGGTCAACACTAAGTTGTACTGAATCGGTGCCAACATCCTTAAACAAACACAGTCCTTACAGCGCCTTACCCAGCTTAGCATTGAACCACGCAATAGCCTGATCCTCGGCCTCAGCAGCCGACTTGGCCACATCATCAACCTTCATATCAGCCCTCACACAGAACCCATGGCCGACCTTCTCATACACCTTGACCTCGCCCTTGGTAGCCGCTGGCCTCCCCTCCATAATCCGACTGATAATATCAGTATCCCGCGGGGTTTGCAGCTGGTTATCAAGCTCGGGCACCGCGAACGAGATGGGCACGGCGATCCTCTGAATGTCCTTGGGCACCTCGAGGAAGCTCGGGTGGCCGGTGAAGCCGGCGTCGTACATGGGCCTGCCGTCGGCGGTCTTGTGCTGCGCGTCGGCGAGGAGGACGACGTGTTTTCCGCCCCAGCAGAAGCCCGCCGCGCCGATGGGTGTCGCCGGCGGTCCTGCAGTCTCGCCGCGCAGGTCCTCAAAGAACTTCTTTACGATGGGGAAGCTCTTGCCGGGGCGGTTGCGGAGGATCCAGGGGATGAAGCCCCACATGGCCCAGAAGACGTGGTAGGGCATGGCGAGGTAGCTGCCGTTCTTGAGGAGGCCGTCCATGTTGGCCAGGAGCCAGCTTGGGCACGAGTGGCCTGGGTGGGGTTGGTTGTAAGTAGTGTATAATATAGGCGAGAACCCTCGGGCAGCACGAGGCACTGCAGGTGGATACCGTGGTGGGTCATTTGGATCCATACATACCAAGCATAAAGTCGGGCAGTAACACCTTGTAGTCTCCCTTGGCGGCGTAGATGTCGGCCAAGATCTTGTTATTGATGAAATCGATTCCGAAGGCATCGGGAATGATGACGATGATCCCCTTGGCGGGCCTGCCCTCCGGTGGCTCGGTCACGTAGGTGTCTAAGCCGTGCAGCTTGATCATCTTGCCCTTTGGGGTGCCATTGTGTTCGGAGCCAGAAAAGCAGTCTGGGCACGACATTTTGATGAGGGGGCGTTGGCTCGACTAAAAAGGTGAGGGGATGATGCTTCAAGTATTCTAGATGTGTGGCGTTGAATGCATTCGGGTAGTGTCCATATATACGTCTTGTTTCAGGTGCAAGCTGACAAGTTCGTAAGTCGTCTTTCCCTTGGGAACCACAAGTGCCGGAGATAGTGACCGTAAGTCCATTTCCTAGCTAGAATCCTGGGACCGATGTTAACAGCTTGGTGCTATTGGGTGCCTGACTACCTGGGTACATGTTTTCTTATGCTAATTAGTAGTTATTCAGTTGATCAAAATTTAAAAAAAAGGTTAAGCATAGTCCATAATCAGTTGCTTAGCTGCTTTCGTGAGCTTAACATACGCGGCAGATATGGTGTGCCTACATTGCTGGTGATGACTTCTAACATGTTGCTAGCATCGTAATCACCTGGGTACATAAGTATTTAGTCTAGCCGAAATTGGACTCGAACCCCCAACATTGAATGACGTCTTTACACCGTTGGAACTTTCAGCTGCCCGTTCCCCACCATCGTTGGAGGTGCTTCAGCTGCCGGTCCCCGGTACAAATCTCCGAGTTCCCCACCTCCGGCCGAGATAAGGAACTCTGAAGCTTCCGGGCATCACGCCCACCACCACAGGCACTGATCGTTTCTTTGTTCCTCTCGAGCCGGCTGTGCTCTCTTTTCTGTTATTGTCCCTTGAAAAAGTACAAGGCACATGTGCAGCAAGAACTCCACCTGTTGCACCATGTCGTGCCGCTGGACATCAAACTCGGTGGCTCCGGGACGGCAAACATGCCCCTTCTCGACGTGCGAGCTGCACGCAAACGGTAGCTCAAGCTCGGGAGCACGTCTCAGTAATTGCAGCACAACGATCCCGGGCACGGCCAGTCAATGTCCCAGTGCACAAGAATGCGCAGAGCAGGACTGGGACGTCGTCTCAACCTCGGACGGCGAGCAGCAGCTGACTCCGCCCTCATCGCCGGGCCCATGTGATGCTTGGCAGGCACACCTTATGGCAGCCACCGCCGGCCATCAGGAACCCCATGCGCCGAGAACGGTCGAGCCCGAGACCGAGCCCGAGACCGAGCCCGAGACCGAGCCCAAGCGCGAGAAAGAGACAGAGGAGACGATGCAGGACCGCATTGTCCGTGTCACAGAGGACGAACAGGACATAAAGACCTTCTGGGCTATCACCTTCTCGACCAAGCGCTATGACTCGCTCTTGGCCTACTACACAAGCGAGCTGGCGTCGCTACAGCTGGCCCCTTTTGACACCTACGACCAGGATGCCCGGGTTGACTTCCTGCTCCTCCAGGGCTACCTGAACAGGAGGATCAGGCAGCTGAAGCTGGACAGGAAGAGAAACGAGGATGCCTCCCCGCTTCTGCCGTATGCGCCCGCCCTCGTGGGCCTATGGGAACTCCGTCAGGAGGCCAAGATTGACGAGCTGGAGCCGCATAAGGTGGCTGCTGTGATGCATGACGCGACGGGCATAGTGAACAACACGGTGGCACAAATCTCGTCCGATCAGCTCAAGGTCAGCAAGGAAGCGGCGTACCGGGCACTTGGGAACACTAGCCAGCTGCTCAAATACCTCGCTGAATTCCATCAGTTTCTCAGCGGCTATGTGCCCCTTTATGACTGGTGGGTGAAGACTCCATATACGACACTTGTTCAGGCTCTCCAATCTTTGGTGCCCGTGATTCAGACCAAATTGGCGGGCATGCATCCCAACGACACGGATGAGATCGTCGGCGAGCCGATTGGGAGGGATGGCCTGCTCGTCGAGCTCGAGGCCGAGATGATCCCCTATACCCCCGAGGAACTCTTGAACATCGCCGACGAGAAATACGCATGGTGCGAGAAGGAGATGAAGAAAGCCTCCATCGAGCTAGGCTATGGAGACGACTGGAAGGCCGCCCTGCGACACGTGCAGGGGATCTACGTCGACCCAGGAAAACAACCGTCCCTGGTGCGGCGCCTCGTCGTCGAGGCCACCGACTACGTCAAGCAAAACGACCTGGTAACAGTGCCCAAGACGGCCGAGAACTACTGGCGGATGTTCATGATGACGCCCGAGGCCCAAAAGACCAACCCCTTCTTCCTCGGCGGGCCCTCCATCTACGTGTCGTACCCGACGGCGGCCATGGCCCACCACGACAAGCTGATGAGCATGCGGGGCAACGGGCCGCACCTGAGCCACGCGACCGCTTTCCACGAGATGATCCCGGGACACCACCTGCAGATCTTCATGGCGCAGCGTCACAGGCCCTACCGTGGGCTCTTCGACACGCCCTTCTACGTCGAGGGCTGGGCCATGTACTGGGAGCTTGTCTTCTGGGACAGGGGCGACTTCTTCGTGTCGGCCGAGGACAGGATCGGCACCCTCTTCTGGCGTATGCACCGCTGTGCTCGGATCTTGTTCAGTCTTAGGTTTCACCTTGGCGAGCTGACACCCCTGGAATGTATCGACCTGCTGGTCGACATGGTCGGGCACGAGCGGGCCACCGCTGAAGGTGAGGTCCGGCGGTCCCTGAATGGGGATTACAGCCCTCTCTACCAGGCTGGATATTTCCTCGGTGCGATGCAGCTGTATGCACTGAGGCAAGAGGTTTTAGGCGCGAAGGCACTGGGGGAGAAGGAGTTCCATGACCGCATCCTAAAGTCAAATCAGATGCCGATCGAGTTGCTCAGAGCGCTGTTGTTGAAGAAGGACCTCAGCCATGATTACAAGAGTCAGTGGAGGTTCTACGACAGTGACACCGACAAAAGAGAAGAGGCATTGCCTGTAAGACTCATGGGGACGTGCCGATATTGAGCTAACAGACACGGCGGGATACATCAATCGCGGATGTACTTACAATCAACCTTAGAAGGGTAATCCCTATCTCCTTGTAGCGCTAGCTAACGCCGACGATGCTAAACGCCGGTTGATAAATCCATTGGACGTATCCCTATAAAAGAAATTCCCTTTCTCACCAAGTCAAACACCTGTCTATACATCCAATGTCAACTGTATAAAATTTCACACCATGGCATCGAACCAAGCAGCATGGCTAGAAGGCAAGGGCATGCGTCCCCTCGCAGTCCGCGCGGCGGATATGCCCAAGGCGGGACCTCTCGAGGTCGTAGTGAAGAACCACGCCGTGGCTATCAACCCCCTCGACTGGAAGCAGCAGGACAGCGGCTCATACGTCGGGAACTTTCCTGCAGTTATCGGCACGGACATTGCTGGTGAGATCTATGCGGTAGGAAGTGATGTAAAAAACTTCAAGATAGGCGATAGGGTTCTGGCGTGAGTGCAACGATCTACCTAATGAATAGATCATCCCGGATCGCTCACCACCCACCCCCCAAGCTCACATGCATGCACAAATCCACATAGACACTGCACCGGCATAATGGACCACAAGCCACAATCTGGCGCCTTCCAGCTCTACACCGCAGCCCATTCCGCCCTCACGAGCAAAATACCCGCAGGCATGAGCTTCACCGATGCTGCTGTCCTCCCCCTCGCCGTCTCCACCGCAGCAAAGGGTCTATACGCGAAAGACTACCTCGCCCTACCCGCGCCGAGTGTTTCAACTGCCCAAAGGGACAGAAAGGGGATGTCTATCCTGGTCTGGGGTGGCTCATCCTCCGTCGGGGCCACCGCGATCCAGCTGGCCAAGGCGAGTGGCCTGACGGTCCTGGCGACGGCATCGGCCCGAAACCTGGACGCGCTGAAGTCTGAGGTCGGCGCAGACTATGTCTTCGACTATAAGTCAACCGAAGCGGTCAATGATATCGTCTCAACTATCAAAGACCTACACGGCAAGAATTCTGTTGAATTCGGGGGTGTATTTGACGCCATTTCCGAGCCCGAAATATTCAAGGAGGCGCTGGGGCCGATGTTCGAGTTTTTGAAGTCTGACGGGGTCATCTCGGTGAAGAAGGCGGCGATGGTTATGCCACCGTTGGACCT
This sequence comes from Diaporthe helianthi, assembly GCA_001702395.2. NCBI lineage: Eukaryota > Fungi > Ascomycota > Sordariomycetes > Diaporthales > Diaporthaceae > Diaporthe > Diaporthe helianthi. Next base: position 5,988 of record MAVT02001446.1, on the reverse strand, counting down.
ACCCGAGGACGTCGAGGCCAATTGTGTGTTTGCAGGCATGTTGTTACCTGGCCACGGGTACGACGACGTGACACAGCTCGTTTGGGGGACGTTTATGCCGGAGGCGCTGGCCTCTGGGGTTCTCAAGCCATTGCCCCCTCCTTCGGTCGTTGGGAAAGTCCTGGAGTTTGTTCAAGACGGTATTGACCAGAACAAAAAGGGGGTGAGCTACAAGGAAGTGGTTGTCGAGCTGTAATGTGGCGATATAAAATCACTAATCGACTTCAAATGTGACTTCATACATCCTAGCCTGTCAGTCTGAAATATAGTGTTCTTCCTGGAACCCTTAATAAGCTGTTTATTGAATACCTACTTAAGTAGGTACCTGTCAGAAAAGACGCAACATTGATGGATGGGACCGCATCTTCCGAATGGGAATTTGGGTACACTTTGTCTAAGCTATTAACCCCTCAGACACCTCAGTCTTATTTGTACAAGTCTTGACAGATTTTAATACAATTATGCACACAAATACATTGTCTGCGGGATGGCAATTACAGTTCCGTGATTTTCGTTAGAAGAGACACTTTGATCAACCCTTTGCTGCTACTATCACTTTGCTTCTACCATAGGGTAACTCTGTTGACCTGCGGCTCTGGGTTGAATTTGGAATCAATGCCTGTATGAACAGCGACGTGAAACAATTTGTCATTTTATTTCATGTTTCCGGCGCTCTATGCCGCCATGGCCTTCAGCCAGCCAGGGGTTGCATGGCACATGCAACGTAAGCTTACAGGATCTCACTGCATCGGTCCTTTTGTCCAGGCACGGAAGCTTCCGTGATAATCCGGTCGCTCGTGCTGGTAGCCCCAGGCCGGTCTGCGATGAAACGCACTCCACGGGGCATCTTTTTGTTACTATTTTACCCACTTGAACTTGTGATCAAGTGTACGTTGGCGATGATCCACGCCCATAAGTGCATGAAAACGGTAGGTGACACAAACTTCGCGTCCCCTGGGATTGTGCTTGGCGTCTACAATATTGAACCAACCGGCATTAAAGGATCCCGAGAGGCGACAGAAGATTACTGTTAAATTTAAGAAGCGAAAGAACGCCTCTAGGGATTCTGAGTCAAAATGCAATCGAAACATAAAGATCTACGAAGTAGAGCTGAAAGGCACTTGGGCACGTTTTTCCAATGTGTACAAAGTGCAACCTACTACATAATCTATCCGCCACGAAGCTTCCTGCATGAAGCGTGCAACCACAGTTCTTACATGCCCAGGTGTATAGCCTTCAGCTTGTCCAACCGAGTCAATTTAAAATGGAGCTCTTGAAAATATTCATGCTCCTTGCCGTGGGCTTGCAACCCTTTGCAGTCGTGGCCCAAAACTTCACCACACGGTCCACACCTGCATATCGAGAAAGTCTACTTGACTTGCACAAGTCACTTGTGGATTTCAATTCCACGACAGGCAGTGAGGCTGAAATCGGCGATTTTCTCTTCGAGTACTTAACCGAGCAGGGTTTCACGGCAGAGCGTCAGACCCTCCCATCGTCCAACGGCTCGGCAGTCCGGTTCAACGTGGTCGCATGGCCCAGTACCCGGACAGGGAACTCGTCCAAGGTTGTGGTGACGAGCCACGTCGACACCGTCCCACCCTACATCCCGTACTCTCGGAGGGGACCTGACCCGCCGACAGCCGAGACAGTCATCGCCGGACGCGGCACCGTGGATGCCAAGGGCAGCGTGGCCACCCAAATCACCGCCGTGCTGGAGCTACTGGCTGCCAGCGAGGTCACGGGCGACGATGTCATGCTCCTCTACGTCGTGGGCGAGGAGCGGACCGGCGACGGCATGATGCACTTCTCCAACATGACCTCGCAGCAGCCGGACCCGCCAAAAGCAGCCATCTTCGGCGAGCCCACCGAGGGCCTCCTGGCCTGCGGCCACAAGGGCAGTCTCGCCTGCACTGTCACGGCACACGGACAATCCGGCCACAGCGGATACCCGTGGCTGTTTAAGAGCGCCAACGAGGTGATGATGCGTGGCTTGCTCAAGATCATCGACACGGATCTGGGGACCAGCGAGCGATATGGCAACACGACGACCAACGTGGGCCTTATTTCCGGTGGTATCGCGATCAATGTCGTCCCGGACCTGTCAACCGCTGGCATCGTCGTTCGAGTCGGTATCGGCTCGGAAAATGAGGGCGGTATTATTGTTCAAGACAAGATTCGCGAAATCTTGGCGAGTGTTGACGATGAGGCTTTCGACTTTACGTGCGATGCCAGGAGCTCTGGTGCAATTGAGACCAATTGTGATGTTGATGGTAAGTACCTAGGTATATTTCGACAACATGATATAATGAATCGCTTCACGCCGGCCTTAATGCTGATAATTCTCTAGGATTTGAGACGACTGTGGTGGGCTACGGGACAGATATCTACGCTTTCAAGGGAAACCACACTCGATACCTCTATGGGCCAGGAAGCATCTTGGTTTCACATAATGCCAATGAAGCAGTCACGGTTGGAGAGTTGGAGACTGCTGTCGAAGATTACAAAAGACTTATCTTGCATGCAGTCCAGGCCTGAGCCGTCAGACCTTTCCATGCCTGGTAGGAACCCTTGGGAAACCATCAATAATAACCAATTCTTCTGTTTAGTAACGCTCTGACAACCTCGTTTAGGAGAGACTTCTGCTGTCTCTGAGATTATCCCTGAGGTTTGATCCAAGGAGACCAGCTCCGAAAAAACACTTTCTCATACACACCCTGCCGTCAGCGCGAGGGTACTTTAAAGTGGTAGTCCTGCATTTCGATGACATCCATCCCGCCTTCACTTCTCCTGATATTTTGAGCCACAGGTGGGGGGGACTGCGGCAACATGGGATTTGTATCCACGTTGTCGTATATGACATCGAACGTGCGGTCCACCTGGATCTCGGGATTGCTCCCGAGTTTCCATTTGGAGGACTGCGGGATCGAGTTGCGGGCGCTGGCCTCGTGGGTGATGACAGGTAGTCTCACGATTGCCCTCCACCTATTTTGACGAAGCATAAACTGGAGTGTGGGGAGACAAGCGACGAGTATGCCGATGCCTCCCTCGACCATTCCCCAGTAAAGTAAGGTTGTGATGCTGACTATGACGAGGTCAATACCATCCTGTGACGGCCATAGACAAGATTCCCTGCACTTACCAAATCTGTGGTTGACATCTGCTACGTAGAGAGGGAATACAAGTGGGATAATCAGGGCGAGCCGGACGATAGACCCCGCGACCGTCCTAGGACCAATTAGTGTACTGGCCTGGGTAGATACCTACTGTGATGATTTCGGTTGACTTACACAACTCCTAGAAGAAATATAGAAAGCACACCAATTTTCCGCCCGGTCGACAGCCTTAATTGCCAGATCTACCATAACGTCAGCTTCCTAATCCAGGCAGGTGAGTACGTAGGGGAGTGTACCAGGGGAATGGGCATGATCAGAATCGTTAGATCGAGGAGGGAGTCGGTCAGAGCAACAGCGAATACGATCATTGTAGTCTTGTTGCATTGTGTCATGAGATCATAAGATGAGCCCCAGTTAGCCCAAAATCTAGCGTTGCATTGGAACAACTCCGCGAAGAATATCGAGACCATCCAGGCAGCAACGACTAGGATAGTTGTGACAATCATCAGGCGCGTCCTCCTACTGATGGAAAAGATTCGCTTGTACAAGAAAAGCAGCGAGAGTTTTGTCGAGCCCAACGCCAACGGGTATAGCATGAGAAAGGCATATTGGACCTGAGATATTTGAAAAGTCAGCGGAGACTTAAGAAAACCTCGGACTAGACCGTACCGTTCGCGCAAGCCTCTCTTGTTCGGTTGCTTTCGGGGGTGTATCTCCAGTGGTGTCTAGACGCTCCTTGAGTGGCCACCCTATCCCTTTATGCGTCGCGCCATACGACGTGACAATGCCAATCGCCAATATGAAAAGCTGCGGAGTGAACAAAACTTTAGTGGGCTATTCAGAATTCCGCTGTGGAGTTGAGTCAACGGAGCATTGAAAATTGGCACACCGTAGCTGGTACCAGAGTCCAATCATCAGCCTTCAAAGGCTGATTCTGTATCCTGCGGACTTTGAATTTCAGGGCCACAGCGATGATGTCGATGATGGGAAAGACAATTCCAGCAGCTAGGACGTGCGGTGCGGTTTCGTAGTATCTTGGCATCGTAGTGTCAAACAGACTAAAATCTGAATGCCATCCACGCTAAAGATTAAATGTGGAGGTGTCAAAACGTAAGAAGATGACGGGCAGTGGGGAAGAGAGGACTATTAGGGGGTGGAATGGCGTGTCAGCTGCATGAACTGCCCATAAAAGTAATCCCTATAGATCATCAAGTAGGCTCTACCAAGGCGTAATCGTAAGGTTGTCAGGCTCCATTCACATGCAGTGTTTCCTTCTTTCCCTCTGCCGGCCTCCACAGAGTCTTTTCCCACCGATCCAATCAGATCCTCCATTATTGCCAAGCCGAGCGCTGGCTGAAGAAGACAAGTTTATGATGGGTTGCACTACGTGCAACAATCTGCTGGGGCTGATTAAGACGGGCGACCGAGGTTGGGTGACACAACATGCAATAGTCCCTCTCAATCAGGGAATGACGGCAGGTTCGGCCCCCACAGCAACAATGTTGAACATCAGGAAGGTGGTTCACATGCAGTCTTGGGTCAGCAGGCTGGGAGGCCCAACAATGTCAGCCTGACTACGGCCGCGTAATGCAACATCATCCTGCCAAGACATGCGGTCAACGGCACTGATATGTGCAATCATAAGTCAGTGCAGACGGTACAGAACATACCAAGGTAAAAAGCTCATGTGTTGCACAATGTAGTATCTCTACTTCCGAGGATTGTGAATACAAGAATACAAAACGCACATTTCGAAAACCAACAGAGGAAGAAACTGACTTCCGTAACGTTGTACACATTGTTCTAAAGTTAGGCATGTCGAAGTGTACACTGGAGCCGGCTAGGTCTCATTCTCAGCAATGTTCCGTAACTAAGTACCCTACCTAGGTACCTGGGTAGTACTCAAGTGTTTAGTAGGTTGGATGACACCACCTGTATTGCAACGCCATTTTCAATGATTTCCTGCATCCCATCCCTGGAACTTCGGCCTGCGGTGTTAATATGATCCTGTTATTTTATTGTACAACATGCATTTGACAGTCGTGGATGTCGCTGGAATCGTTCGCAAACACTGGCATAGCATACCACATGCAACGTGAACTTCAGCAACCAAGTATCCGCTCTTGCGCAGCTTTCTACTGCGGAGCTGTCAACTGGTCTCATCCTTCACCTAGGAAGGTAACATGGCAGCATACGCAGCATTGTTCTCGGAGGTACACACGGCTTTCAAAGGCAGCGCCTCACCCCTGAGCCCTAACTCAATATGCAGCGTTTGTGCCGAAAAGGCCAAAATTTTTAGCCCGCATGGAAGAAGCTGAAGGTGGTAGGTAGGGTCGCGCAGTAAGATCTGTTCCAGACCGGCTAATTGTAGGCCCCGATGCACAGCATCCTGCGCATGGCAAGACAAAATGATGCAGGTTCCCCCCCTCAGCCAAGGCTCCCGATGGGGCAGACGATCCGTGTGTGATCCAGCTGCATCCTCCACTTGGCATTCTCGTTACTCTAGGCTAGACACAGGGACTTTCTGATTTCGCCACGTCGAGAACCATGGTCCTCGCCATTGGAGAATGTCTGCCTAACTAAGTAATTCTCCCGATTACAGCCCCGTTGCTTCAGGACCCAACGGTTCCACGTTAAAGGCAGCCTTTAATTATAGATGAAACACTGGGCCACAAGTATTCGAGAAATACATTTTTAAATTGAAGTCTATTTACCAGTTGACGATAGATTTAAAGCAGCAAGCGTCCACTCGCCCTTACAAGCTTTTCCATACGCTCACTGCGAGTTTTACGCTAGTATAACGCCGCCTCTAACTATAGGTGAACGGTGGAAT
>MAVT02001445.1:0-12593 GCA_001702395.2 Diaporthe helianthi | reverse complement strand
ATATAGCGAATAGTACTTTTACCTAGTACTTAATAGCGTTAGACTAGTAGCTTATATACTATAATAGCTTTAACCTTAATAGTACTAGTATAAATAGTAATAGAGACTAAGTACCCTAGGGTATAGCTTAACGCTATATCTACTTATATAAACGCTTCTAGGCTTATAAAAGTAAGTTCGAACGTTACTATAAAATTTCCTATTTAGTAAAACTTGCTATATTTATCTAAAAAGATATATTATATCTTATCCCTTTGCTTATTAGATGAACTTAAATAATTACTTTTATTAACATTTTACTTTTTATATATTCTTATAAACTTACTTTAAATCTTTAAGAAAAAGAATAAAGTTTTTAAGCTTTACTTTTTAAATTTATTTAATACTTTATTATCAATCTCCTTAAATAAGGATCTTTAATTAACTATTGTTTAATTTACAGTACTTTATTTAATAGGGATATATTAGGTTAAAAGTAGCTGTTTGTGTAGTTGAATGGACTTTTGCTGTGGGACCTTTTCGGCTGTGCGGGTAGGGGGGCAACCAGAGGTCTGACCCCCGGGTATCTATTTGATACACGAACTTTCACCTCAACAAGGGCACTCGTTATCTTGCAGACTGGACAGGGATAACATCCCCGGAGAAAAAAAAGCGCCGCATCACACAGTAATACCCTGGTGGCCAGGTGGGCATTGAATTGTCCCTAACCAGTCAGGGCAGTGGCACGTTGCCTGTCCGGCTGCCCCAGCCATCTTTCGACATGTCTTTATGTTGTTGGGATACGTGGATTGTTCCTCTATATATGGATACCTGGACACGAGAACATCACAAAAGTCGTGCAAGAGCCCAAAAACATCAACAGAACTCATCGACACTTTCAAGATAACCAACACCGACCTTCCAAGATGCCATCATGGGACCCTCCCCCAAGCCTTGCCACCCCGGAGACAGTGACAGTGACTAGATTGGTCTTCGCGAAAGCAATGAACAGCCCAGCGATCCTCTTGGCATCGGTCGCGTTGGCGGCGGTTGCTCTCTGGCCGCGCGTCAGGGGCTGGTACTATCTTCGCCACTACCCTCTGTTGCGCAAAGAACATAGTTGGCGTTCAAGGATGACCAGTTTTATGGCCTCGGCCGGCTCGCTGTTGAAAGAAGGCGGAGAAAAGTATGGAGAGAATCCTTACAGACTGACCTCCGCAAATGGTCAGTATCACTTTTCAATCAGTCCCGCCACAGGGACCTTAGGGACTATTTGTTGACGAAGGCCGGCACGCAACTAGGCACTTACCTGATTGTCCCGAATCGATTGATTGATGAGCTCAAAGCCCTGCCTGACTCTGATATTGATGCATTTCGATTTCTGGAAAACGTGCGCCCACATATCTTCATTCAGCATTAATACTGGTTGGATTCCCACTTTGCTGTCCCTTAACTTACTTTCAACAGGATTTCGAACAATATTACACCAAGCTGTTTCCACCCAGAGAGCAGTTTCCAGTAGTCATCTCCACAGCCTCGGTCACTATCACTCGTAGTCTTGGTATGTACCCCTCTGATGGTGAAAGAGAGAGAGGGGAGTCAAGGACAAGGAAGAAACGGAGCGCCTTGGGTCCCCAAGGCCGTCCAAACTTTGATCACAATCGCTAAGATCCTGAAGTCCAGCTGAACCCTGTCCTTTCTGCGGAGACTGATCGCAGTGTGAAAGCTGCCTTTGGGACCTGCCCTGAATGGAAATCGGTCCACCTGTACCCAAAGGTCCTCGACGTGGTCGCTTCGGTCTCTGGCAGTGTTCTTGTGGGTAAAGACCTGTGCAGGCGTCCCGAGTACCTTACTCACGCAAAGGGCTATGGTGTCGATCTTCTGACGGCCGCGCTCCACCTCAAGAAGTACCCTGCGCCTCTGAAGCCATTCGTTGCAAGATTCAGCCATCATTTCAAGACCATCAAGCGCGAGCGCAAGGAACTCGTTGAGTTCATGACGCCAATTATCAAAGAACGTGAGGCTATGATTGTAAGAGGCGAGAAGTTGCCACTCGATGCCCTAACTGCGGTTATCAAGGAGTGCCGGCAGAGGCAGGATTGGGATCTGGTCGAGGCAGTCTGCAAGGTCCAGATGTTCTTGATCTTCAACACTATACAGACGACCACTGCATCCGTGACTAGACTGTGAGTCCTTCCAAGCTGATTGAGAGGGAGAGCTGACAGCTGACAAACCGCGTGGATACGGCCAGGCTGTATGATCTGTCGACAGATCCCAAGACAGCCAACGCCCTACGTGCCGAGATGCGTCAAGTATTGGCTGAGAACGGTGGGGTGTGGACCACCAAGGCACTGCAGGACTTGAAGCTCACGGACAGCTTCATGAAGGAGGCACAACGCCTCAACCCGGCCTTCTTGACTGCGTTCCTACGGGCCACCGCGGTGGATGTGACCTTGTCGGATGGAACGTTCATCCCGAAGGACACTTTCGTCTGCTCACCCAACACCGTGTTGAGAAACACAGACCTGTACGGACCTGAGCCTGATGTAAGTAGCTCCTACTTCTCCCCGAGTGCGAAGATACCAACAAATAGAAAACTAGCTTATCCTTCCAGGTTCTTGACCCCTACCGATTCTTCAACCTTCGCACGAATCCAGACGCCCCCAACCCCTTCAACCACGCATCCCGCGAGCAGTACCAATACGTCAGCCCTACCAAGGAGCACATGGGCTTCGGGATCGGCAAGCACGCATGCCCCGGCCGATTCCTCGCCGCGAACGAGGTCAAGCTTATCCTGTCGCGCATACTGCTCGAGTTCGAGGTGGCTATGCCGGACGGCTCCCGTGAGCCATACAAGCAGCTGACACTGGGACTCAACAATATCCCGGACACCAGCAAGCATTTACTCATGCGAGATATCAAGGAGCCTGAGGTGCCACTTGTTTGAGCTGGCGATGCTCAAGTGCAGGGAATTGGGTATCGGTTCCAAGGTTGGAACCCAGCAGCAGATTCATTCTCACATGGATCTGTTTCAATTCAAAGAAAACACAGTAAACTTGAGATTTTATTGCTGCCTAGGTGGTGGGAGAGACGTGTTGCACTACGGGACCCGTGGAAGAAACGAAATAATAAGAAAATCCAAACACATCTTCCCAAGCTCGTCAAGCTTTCCGCCTGCCTGAACATCTGCTCGACGATGTCATGGATTCAATGAAAGTGACTATTGCCATTAAGCAGGTTGATGTCAGGACACCCCTGTTAGATTATACCTAGGCTATACCGCTGACGACTCACGTGGAAGTCTCGAAGTCAACCTCGGGATTGATAACAACCTTGGAATGCTGCTGATAAGAAATGGCCGTTTTGGCTGTTAAATTCAACCATAACCATCGTCCAAACCCTAAAGTGAATAGCTTAACAGTTCTGCCAGGGGCTCTAGCCCGTGTTTGTTAGCACCATGACTTTTCACCTTGGTAGAGAGCCCCTCAGACTCCCTTGACTAATTATAAGGACTTGAATAAGTATTAGGGCCACCACACCGCAATCTCTGTTTCGGAAGTTTCTGCTTTCCTCAATCATGCACGTCTGACGATTGACACAGGAGCATCCCCTGCCACAACACTCGGCTTTTATTCAATCATTTCAACGGGCCTACCCTAGTACTTTACTTACACAATTACTTCAAGGCCTTCCCCCGCGAGGCGTCGCTCAATTACAATGGCCCCTGCAGATTGGACGGATCGCGATAGGCAGGTCATCGAAGGGGGATGGAGGTTCTGGTCGTTCCTGGGCAAGCCCTCAAGCCGCCGCAACATTGTCACTTCGACTGCGATGAGGTGTGGGGACCTGATGGGCGACCCCGACACGTGGTTCGCGAGCCAGTGGCCTCAGCAGATTGGCAGGTAAGTAAATAGGTACCGGTACTATGCACAACTCGACACCCACCCTGGTAGAGCAACTCCAACCCTATATACTATGTATACCCCACGCTCGCTCGCTACATGGGTACTTATATATGACGACGGGCTGTCGTCCATTAGAACAATCATCTATCTAACCTCCAACCCAGATACTACGCCAACCGCGAAGCCACCGAGAACGGCCGCCCGAGGGCGCAGACCAAGACGCGGGAGCAGGTCGCCCTGCTCGAGTACGCCTTTGCGCAGACGCACGGGTATCCGTACACGGGCGAGGTGCTGCCGCTGGCGTTCCTATCGGGCCTGCAGGTCAAGCAGGTCAAGGCGTGGTTCGAGTACCAGCGCAAAAAGTGCGTCGTGGACCAGGACTTTTTGGCCCTGCAGCCTCCCGAGATTTTCGGCATGAAGGGCCAGGAAACAAAGGATGCCGCCGCCATGATGCGGCAGTATAACAAGGACCCCAAGGAATATGCCCGGTCTCTGGTCATGTGGGAGCGGTGTGTGCGGACTGGCAACTATGCCGTGCCGGAGATGCTGCAGCGGCCGAGGCCGTATTTCAAAAAGTATTGGAACCGCATGTTTCCCGAGGACGGGACTGAGTGTAGCTTGCTTGAGGTCACGGAGGAGCTGGAGGGTGATAGTGATGATGATAGCATTGCGAACTTGACGAGGGAGGAGATGGATGATATTTTGAGGCAGAGTGAGATTGAGTCCGCCCAGTTCGATATGAACCAGAGAGAACTAGAGGAGGAGGAGGCGGCACTGGGCCAGAGCTAAAGAACCAGCCACTGCAGTTTGACGCGAATGCTCTCAGCAATGATTTCCTTACGCTCTTACTACTTAAGTATGGGTAACTTTAGAACAAGAGTTAGCTGCACGTCAATGCCTACTCCAACTTCTCACTTCTCTTCTCGACGAACAACTTCGCAATGCCTCCAAACACAGTAACAAACTGCGAACACGTTAGTGACATCTAGCACCTAGGATTGACCACATCGATACGAAAGGGGCCATGGAAAGCTTGCTGCAACGTCAAAAGCCTTGAAGTAGAGGCCCAGCGCCGGATACGCGTCCATCATAAAACGTCCGCATCGTATGCCAGAACCCAGCCGGCCAGCTCTGAGAAAGCAAGTCGGCAAAGAACCTAAGACGCAGCAGGCGACGGATTAGCCAATCTCCGGCACAACATCACGCATAGCCCACCTAGGACACATTTTAAAAAGACAAACAGAGAAGGAGAAGAAGAAGAAGAAGAAGGGATAACCAACAATTGCTTATAACCCCCCGGCGGATCCGCACTCTCCCGCACAACAGCCCTCTCCCGCACAACAGCCCTCTCCCGCACAACAGCCCTCTCCCCCGGGAAACTCTTCATAGCATGCACAGCTCGAGCAGGGATGCGGACCTTCTCCCCCGCGACGGCCACGCGCTCGACGCCGTCGATGGTCACCCGCACTCGGCCCTCGCGCACGTCAATGACCTCGGAGTGGTACCTGTGCCAGTGGGGCGGGACCTCGAATAGGTCGTCGCCGGGGCGGCCTTGGGCTATGCCCTCGGTCGTCCAGCGGTCGATGGAGTCTTCTGGTTGTCTAGGGTCGAAGAGGAGGTTGAGTGTTATGCCCTGTGCGGTGGTTAGATGCATGAACGAGCCTTGAGGTGGCGATGAGTGTGTGTTGCCGGGGCTCTCTTACCTTGCCCATGGCGAGCGTCTTGACGATCTTGGTTTGGCTCATCGTGGCTGTCGTCCCGCCCACAAGAGGCGTGATGACAGAAAGCTTGGTCGTCGTATCAATAAGAGACGGCCTTGCGGACGTGGGACATGTGAAATATAACACTGATTTCTGACAAGCCTTCTGGATCGCGTAGTCCTGCTTTCAGATAAGCACCGCAGTGGCAGATGTAAGCACTACAATCCAACAGGATCCGCTGGCCACCGTGTAATACAGGTATTGGTCGCGAGACAGCGCCAACCGGTTCTGGCCAAGGTGAAATCACCGAGTACAGTAGTGACAGGAGTTTCTTCAAAAGCACCGCGGTTGAATGTGTGACATCGGCCGGGCGGGCGGAGCATTGCGGCTATTGGGAACAGAGCAGACCGGCGTTCAGGGCTCCCGCTTGTGCTACCGTCAGGCCCCGCACAGGTCCGTTCGTCGGTCTGTCCGGATTTTGCCGGGTCATAATATTATTCAATGCGTGGTGCTATGTATCCAACATCTACCTCCAGCTGTTATCCCAGCCGGCCTGCTCAACAGCAAATGCAATGGCCAGCTCAGTAAAGCGCGCCATGTGGTCAAATGAGAAATATCCCGTGTCATCATCAACATAGATGGTGTCATTCGACGTGTGCACATACGGGTCCATCTCGCCGGGGAACCCCCCAGCAACAGGGTTGCCCTCCGAGGCGAAGGTGGCGGGGAAGCCCATCTTCGTGTAGCTCATATAGTCCGAGCCCGCGCCGGGGAACAGCTCGTAGACGCTCGTGGAGATGGACTTGATATACTCGGTGCTCAGGTCGACGGCCCACTTGGTCAGGTGGTCGTCAGCGTCGGTCTTGATGAAGCCGATGCTCTCGGTTGCGTTGCGCCCGATGAAGGCCGTCATGTCGAACTCCATCATGGCGCCGATGGTTGCGCCCTCCTTCTTTTTATCCGCCGCGATGGCCTGGCTGCCCAGCAGTCCTCCCTCCTCCGCTGCGTACCAGTGGAATTCCACCGGTCCTTCCTTCGGTATGTATCCGCTGGTCGCCAGGATCCGGAACGCCTCCAGGATACTGACTGTGCCAGAACCATCATCGTCGGCCCCAGGAGCAGGCAACAGAGGGAACATGTAGTTGGCCGAGTCCTGGTGGGCGCCGATAATGGTCAGGGGCTTGGCGTGGTCGCGGACCTTTGGCTCGAAGCGGGCGATGATGGAGGACTGTGGGAAGGGGTGGGTGAAGAACTCGAGGCTGATGTGGGTGTGGAAGGGAGACTTGGCGATGATACTGGCGATATGGTCGTGCAGCCATTGGGAGGACTCCTCGCCCGTCTCGCCGCCAAAGTAGCGGTTGTAGTAGCTCGAGAAGTGCTTGAGGACGTCGCGCATGCGAGAGGTCGAGACCTTGGAGAAGAGGGGCTTGACGAGGCGCTGGTGGGTCAGCTTTGGGAGGTCTGGGGGAAGAAGAGTAGTCAGTATCGCGTTCACTGTGCCGTCGGGACGTCATGGGACTCTCAGAGGAAGGCGTACTAGCTTTCCCAGACCAGGCACCAACGCCATCGGCGTACAGCTCCTGGTGGTCTGTGATGTCCATGAACTTCTTCCTGTTCTGCCGCAGCTTCAGCTTGTCTCCCTCCTTCATCCACCTCGGCTTCTCCTCGCCGAGCACGTGGATCAGCCTCGACTCGGAAAGCTGTGCTGCCATCTCTGGCCGTAGAGAGATCAAGGCATCGACAGGATCTGGGTTTGCTGCGAGGGCTGCGAGGATGGAGTTGTCAACAACATGCCCGGGGTTGAAATAGGAAGAGGAGGCAGTAGTAGGTTCATTGATGTTGTCTTGAGGCGCAAGCACGACCTGTTGCGATCCGTCGCGAACCGAGGCAGCGACCTGCTCGGAGCACGCCAGCAGCAGGAGGGTGAGCTTGGCCGGTAATGAAGAGCGCATCTTGGAAGCTTGTGGGGTATCTGGAGTTACGGGCTGGGACCCGAAGAGCACGTATGGATCCGTTGAAGGCGAGGAAGTCCGGACAGAATGCAGAGGCTGGTCTTGGACGACCGTTTTATTATTTCTTATTGAAGCTCGAAGCTATGGTGGTTGACTGACTGCGGAGTACAGGGAAGCCTGGATTAAGCATTCCTGGTGGCAGCTCCACCCCTGTGCCCCTGCCTGATAGACCTCCGTTTTCAGGGGTCTCGCGTGTAAGCCCCCGCCTGATAGCATTTGGTCTAGCCATTGGACCCACCAGACCACCGCCGTTGAGATAACGGCTGACCCCTGTCTCCCAGACACAGCTTCACTAACACGGATGTGGTGATGTAATGTTGGCATCGTCCACCTCACAAGTTGATTATCTACACCCCTGCCGCTTTATCAACTCAAACTAACACCTAAACTAGTGTGACTTGAATTTTGGGAAAATATCAGACAAAAAACCTGTCCACGCCACAGCGTACGACAGCGTACGTCAGAAAGATGATGAGGTTGTTGAGGTTGCCGCTCTACGGAGTACAGCCAAGGGAAGCAGATTTTGAACCCGTTTTGAGCCAACAGAACTGCAAATGGGATATGCTATGGAGTCTAGTGTGAACGGAAGAGTAGTATACAAGGCAGTTTGGAAGTTCTCTGCACATGGAGAATTGACAAAGGCTTTGCGTGTGCCTAAGGATCTGGGTGCCATACGTGTTGACAGTCAAGACAGCCCCTGAAGTCCTGCCTGGGTGTCCTGCCCGTGGGAATCATCAATATCAAATGTGAGAAAAAACGAAATAAAGTAAAAACTTTGTCAATGATCTCCAGAACAAATTTTGAACAATGATCCCAAAGAATGAGAGCGTTCCATGCACAGAGCTCAGACATCACCATCAGGCAATTGTCACCTGTCTGGAATACAGGTCCAATCTTCAGTATTGCCTGTTTTTGCACAAGAATATTCGACATTTTATGCCTTTTTAATTGCTTTAAATCATATCAAGATATTTTGAATACAAAAGAGCGTCGCCCCAGGCCAACTTGAGACATTCAACATATCATACATCCCTCAGCCCTGTATAATACTTTCCTGGCTTCCCTACATGTGGGCCATCAAAAGTCCAAAAACACACCAGGCTTGCTCTAAGCGCATTAAAACTGAGCAAACACTACTCCAAAGTTCATCGTCCAAGGTGAGCAAGTATTGATGGTCTCCGTGCCACCAGTTTACTATGTCTGCTAATGATGATGCAACCTCGGCAGTAAGCGTCGGGCAACATATCAGACACAAAGCCATCCGCTAGGCAACACTCCAAGAAGGAGTTCGAGTACCTGAGGGTTGCAGCTAAGTTTTCAATTTAAGTGATCCTTATGATGGAAGAAGATCGCTGCAAAGAATTTCAGGCAGTGTTGGACAAGCTTGGCCACATGCATCGCGAACCGTGGACACACCAGGGCAACCTCGACTGCAGATCCTGTTCGCCTCTCGACATGGAGCGAATTCCGCGAGAAGAGGTACGGCTTTGTCACAAGCATCATTGTCGTCGGACTTCAAGGCCTAGGTCCATTACCCGAACTCGTTGGATATTCGAGGGTGGAACTGCGGGGCCACTCTTGGAGTGGCTCAGGGTTGGTATCCCGCAGATCATATTCGTCAAGCACGTCATGGACGTTCTGAGACAACATTATCCCTATGAAAAGGCCCTTGTCTACGCTCAAGATTGTGAGTTCTGTCAAGGAACCGTCCCGAGTCTGAGACACTTGGGCATCCAGATCACTCGAGTTGCGACCCAGCTCATCAGTGCTCGCAGCCTCGTGGTGGACCTGACAACGGAGCGAGGCAAATACCTCGATAGCATAAACATGGCCCTCTATCATTGTTCTTGAGGGAAATGTACGACTTGGAGCAATCAAGAAACGATCGTCCGCCACGGAACTGTCATTCGGCCACCTCATCTCGTCGTTATTTTTCTTTACAATTTCACATTCAGAAGCGCATTCCTCTGCTACCCCCTCTACGAATACACGTCGTGTGTCTTGGATATTTCCGTTCTAGCAGCTATAGCAGCGCTGCTTCTGATTATGAAATGGTGACACACTTCGAGTTGCCGTCTGGAGCAAATCCTATGCGTGAGGCGGAACAAGCCTGGTTCCGCAATCTCAAAGCGGTATTTCTCCGCGACACTGAAGGTGAGCCCCGAGACTTGATAGCGAGAGCGTTGAAAACTTGGGACCATTCAGAGGATGCCAATAGTGTTTCACTCTTGAATGAAGATGAAAAGAGACTTACACAACTCGCTCGAGACATGATGGTTCTGGTGGTGCGAAAGGGTAGATGAGGCCACTTTTGCAGGAACCTGGCTTGTCTCCAATTTTGTTTTCTCTATCGGAGATAATGGGCTGGCGTTGAGAACTCTGCCAGATATTTCTTTACTTAGGTAGAAAGATTGAGGTACTACCTACCTAGATACTTGGATATGGACGGCCAGAGAATACATGTGAGCTCGGCGTGTTCAGGCGACGGTCTCGGCAAGTTGATTGAATTGGTTTTTCGGTGCCTAACATACCATATTCGTTTCTCCGCTCTCGTTGTGACTGACTATTGCGAGATAATAGCCCTAGAGGGTAATCCCACATAATACCGGGGTGCATATAGATGTGGACGCTGAAGCGTTTATGCACGTCAGTCATGCGGAAAATTCAGTGCGCGTTCGGTGATCAAGCTGAACGATTGAATTTGGTATTTTTAGACAGGCCAAAGCGCAATCCTGGGCCAGCTGCACAGATTCGGACTCCAAAGTAAAGTATAGTACAACGAAGGTTGAAAATAACGCCGCCCTGGGGTATATAGCTCGTTCGACTTGAATGGAAAGTTTGACGGTCAAAAAGAAATTCCACCACAAATCCTCCAAAGTACTGCATGTACTTTCCTCAAAGAGTCTCCTCCATTTTCCCGAATGGACCGTAAGCAAACTCCATGCGCCGTTCAATTTCGTGATAACCCATTCCTGTACAATGGCGCGACCGAGATTGGTCTCAAACCACCCAACCTCGCCTTTTCGACGCACTGGTATATTTTCGATAAGATTTTTGGGCGTATTTCAAAATATTGATCTGGGTGACTTTTCGTGAAAATCGGCCGGAATCGGAGCGTATGAGAACCGATGGCATTCAGCCTCTGCACATCTCATACAGTAGCCACCTTTTCTGACAACAGGTGTGACGCAGCGTCCGTCTGGCCCTGGATTTGCTCGGGCACTGGGACATGAAGTTGACTGGCAATCGCAAGGCTTGTTGGCTCTAGGCCGCAGGAGTCTTCGTATGGCATTCATGTTGGCTTGTAGGATGTTTGTCCTCTTGGGTGTTTGAGGTGTTGGTGAATGTGGTGATTTATGCTTGGAGTTATAATTTAATCCTTGGATATAGCATGTGTTGTATGGCGGTTCACTATCACTGGTCCCAAAGGGTGTTATATGAATGCCGTCGACAAAGGGGCCGAGCCCTACGGCGGCACCGCACCCCCTGCTCTTGGCAAGATCCTGAAGTCAGCCAGCCACGTACCCAATTTGGTTGTTCTTTCTTTGTTCCATCCATTACAATATTGAATTTCTGTACTTATTCTAATTTCGAGGTAATACCGCTTTCAGGAATTCAATCAGATCCTCCAAACCCTCAGGTGACTTGAACCAGTGCCCGCCGGCGGCGTATTCTTTCCAGGCAACCGAAATCCCGTAGCTCTCCAGTTGCTGTTTTAATTGCTTCCCACTCTCAAATAAAACAGTAGGGTCATCCATACAGTGCTCTAAAAGAACAGGCGTATTTTGAACGACTTCGTCACTGGGTGTCCCCTCTAGCCCAAGGACATCCCGCGTGTCCCTCAGACTACGGCCCGGAAACGGCATTCGGCAGGCGACACCAACAAAGGCGCCCAGTCTCTTCGGCCCGGGATAACCTTCCGGCAGCGCCAGGTTCAGGAGGGTGTGGATGCTTGTGGCGCCGCCCTGGCTGATACCCATGAGTACGATCTTGTCATGTCTCCCGCCCAGCCGCGCCGCCTCGTCAGCGATCAGCGCCCTGACCCTGGCGACGCTCTCGCGCAGCCCGGGCGCCTGCAGGTCCTCGTGGTCCTTGAAGTTGAGGTGGTCCCACACGTCGAACCACTGGCTCATGCTCGGGAGCGCGCCGGGCCTGGCGCAGGGCTTCTGTCCCGCGTCGGGGAACACCCAGCGGAAGGTCGGCAGCAGGTCAACGGCCGTCTGGCGCTCCGAATTGCTCCAGGTCATGTACCTGATACTGCGTGCAAAGTTGGCGGCCCTGTCGCCGCGGCCGTGCAGGAATATGACCGTGTGTGTGTGCGGCTGGCCGGGGCGCGGATCGATCACTTCGAGTGGCGCGGGCTGAGTGGCCAGGCCCTCCTCGCTTTGCCAGTCCATAGCCATTGTTCATGCGTGACCCTGAGGGGGATGTAAATAGAACGTTTTCGGAGATGAGATGGTGCCCAAAAAGTGACTGGTACTATGTGAGAGAGTTTTAATGATACCTACTTAGGTACTAATGATGTTGCTAGCGAGGCTAGTAGTAGCGACGGTATGCAGCCTGAAATAAAGGTGCTTGGGGGCAACATTAAACGTAGGTAAGGTACGACGATAAAGTAGGAATGGAATGGAATAGAATAGTCGCCGCTATTAGCCGCAGGCTATGTATAATTAGCGCTTCATTAGCGCTTAAATTAGGGCAGTTACCTCTTTAATAGGGGTATAAGGCGTAGCTTTCCACTAAGGAAGTCTAAGTGTACTAAAAATAATAAGTTTATATATATTAGGCTACTTAGTAATACATAAGGTATTATAATAAAATAGTAGCTCTTTACTATTATTAATAATATTAAAAATATATATAATAATATTTATTTTTAAGGAAACTTAAAACCTTATTTAGTATAGCTATCGTATTAGACTAAATTTATTGTTAAAATATTAATCGCTAAGTATTTATTAATTTTAATAAGTTTATACTTTTTAATTTAAGAAATA
>MAVT02001444.1:0-12594 GCA_001702395.2 Diaporthe helianthi | reverse complement strand
CTACTATATAAAGGGACTATATACCTTTAGGCCGTCTACGGATTAAGAACAACACCACTCAAGCAGCCTTCCTCAACTATGGCCGACTTTTAACCTCCACGTCTTTACCGTACAAGCCCTTGCCAGAATTAAACCCATGGAAAAATGCTCACTCCAATCCTGTCAGTCGTGACCAGCATCGTTGCCGGCCTTGGCGTGCGCCTCTGGGACGCCGATATTACCCAGGTATCGAAACCTACTATTTCCAGGGCGTCACAATCGATAATGTACGAAGAACTGCAGCAGCCACATATTCAGTCTATCGCGACAACATCAACGTCGCCAATAAGACGCCAAGCGAAGGCACCAGTTTCGATAGCGACCTTTTCGACGGCACTAGGCCGGCCTCCCAGCCTCAACATCCCGAGCTTACAGCATCCCGAACGCCACTCAAGTACTTCCTTTATATGCATCTCAGTTGTATCTGGATACAAAGGAAGAAGCGAACAAAAATAATGCCCACTGGTGAGATGAGCTCACACAATGCATTTGGTCTGAACATGCTGGTCTGTCTTCATCTCGCCACAAAATCAGAACATGCTCCCGAACTGACTTCCCGTACTTGGTATGCCCAAGATGAACTTATTGGTCGCCTGCTGGCGCTGCTGCTGCTTCATCATCCCGCCTTCTCCCCCAAACGTGCCCCAGCTTCCACGCCGAGGACTCAGCTCAGCCTCTTCGACTGGCGGTGATGCCAGGTTCAGGACTGGTGGCATGTGAAGTGCCAAGTGGCGTTGGCTCCCGGTCGACTTTTCACCCCCATCTCTGGTGTGGGGGCGTGCAGATATTTCTTGAGGAGCTATGGTGTCGATTGAGCAAGGTTGGTCTTGCTCGGGCTCGGGATCCAGCGGAGGAGCTGTACGGTTGACAGCAACGGGTTTCGAGCCCTGCTTTCGTAATATCAGAGACTGGTGAGCAGGGGTTGTTAATGCCCCGAAAAACAAAGTCACCAAACAGAGATCAACAAAATACTGACCTTGGACCTTAACGCCTCCGCCCTCTTCATCCCCCTCCTCGCATCCAAACTCAACCTCGTCTGCGAGCCCTCGTCACCAGGCTGCTTCAGCCCAGGCCTCGAGAAATTCCGCGCCCCACAACTCGAATTAGAACTCGGCGGCGGGCCCGTCCTCGCTCCCATCGAATACGACCGATCCGAGGTATTCGGCCTGGAACCACCGGCAAACGACGACTGCTCGGCATACCGGCTACCTATGTTCGAATGGCTCTCACTCCGCCTCGGCGCAGGCTGCAGCCCCGGGTTGTGGGGCCGCCGGCCAGGATCTCCTCCCCCCGGTGCCGTTGGGCTCTGCATGCCGTTGGAGGCGAGGTACTCTGTCGCGAGCCGCCGCTCCTCGTCGAGGTCGACCTCGTCGCGCGTCGCGGGCGGGATCTTGATGATGCGCTTTGTCGTCGTCGTCGTTACTATTGTCGTCGTCATGGTGATGATCAGGTCGCCTGTGGCCGGGTCGGTGTGTGTCTCGCGCGTGACGACGGGGTTGGTCGTCGATGTCGAGGTGCTCTTGGTGTGCTCGACCGGCGCGATGGATGAGTTGCTCAGGGTCCGCGGGTACAGGCTGGGCGAGGCGGTCGACCCCTTCAGCTCGGTCGAGGAGGCGTCGGAGCTGGCTGCTGTGACGAGCTGGCCTGGGAGGCTTGCGTTCTCGAAGATCTGGTCGTCTGATCTTTTGCGACATGGAGGCGGTCCGTCTCTGTAGCAGTCGTCGCTGCGGCTGCTGCTCTGTTTTGATGCTGCGTGGGACTGAGGGACGTCGCTGCTTTTGATCCGCCAGAATTTCCATCGCGGTCGCCTCGTCTCTACTTCGGAATAATATGGCATGTTTAACGGCATTCTCGGAATTCTTCCTGGTGGATTTGCCCGGCTCTAGCAGTAGCCAATTCAAGGTGAGGGTAATCGTTGAGTAGCACTTGAGCGGGTGAGTTCAGGTGTCATCGCACAGTCCTCGTGGGAACTTCGTATTCGAAACTGTCTGCGGCGTGACGATGCATTCAGCCAGAGTCACGCATCTCGCATCTAACCGTCGTATCTGGTGTCTCGTTTGATCTCGCAGAGTATTACACTACCGTCGTGTCGTGTTGTCGAAAGTTGTGTCGGGAATGTGTCTGCACGGAACACAGGTGAGCGAGGTCATCATTGGAAATCCGACAGCGGGGTATCCCGTTCCTGCGTCTAATTCCCGTCTCACCGGGGTAGAAAAGAAGGTTTGAGATGCACGTTCAAAAAGGCGGACCGAGCAGACAAGTACCAGGAATCCGGAACAGGCCAGCCCCCTGCCGAGGACCGGGGGACAGAGCCGAATTTGTACCTGCATTGGTGTGGAGCCGAGTGGACTGGACGTTTCCTGGCTCTCAAGTGGTCACTTACCGCGTGAGGATTTGGGTACCTAGGTCAGTTCCAACT
This sequence comes from Diaporthe helianthi, assembly GCA_001702395.2. Classification (NCBI taxonomy): domain Eukaryota; kingdom Fungi; phylum Ascomycota; class Sordariomycetes; order Diaporthales; family Diaporthaceae; genus Diaporthe; species Diaporthe helianthi. The sequence continues at coordinate 10,136 of MAVT02001444.1, read as the reverse complement.
TCCCAGAGGGGGCTGAGGTGAGCTCGAGTCAAAGGCCTCAGCAAGCTTGATCTTACACCGGTCTAGGTTTTCCATATCAGCCAAGATTGCGCGTGGGGGGAACCTTATTCTGCAGAGTTCGGAGTCGTACATGTGGTTGTAGTCCGATGGAAACAAGGGCCTGGCTATAAAGAGACAATTATCCGCAGGCAATATTACTTATGCATTTTGCCATGCCGTCATCGCTCTTAATAGTACACGAGGGTAGTGCTGTGTCTAATGGGATGGCCCTTGGATTTAGGCCCCATATGAATCCAATTGAAAAGTGCGATCTTGTATCGAAACCGTTATGTCAACTCAGTACACGAGCAGACAGGCAAACTTGTAGGTACGTGTGACAAGGCAAGAAACACACAGTAAATATTGCCGTGATGCGAGGTCCACTGTCAGGAGTGCAGGGGGCATGCATTGCAACTATCGGAAGTTTCACGGAGGGATAAGGAAGAGAGAGAGAGGAACTGAACCAAAACTCTATTTGACCTTGGCACCCCAACGGCCCCCGTGAAGACAGACGCACATGGTGTTGGCAGGGCCGTTCATCCCTGTCAATACGCAGCGGTTACCCAGTCACAGTCAAAGCCGTTGGCGGGCCTGTTCATTTATTTCGTCCGTGCCTCGGTCCCGAGCAAGCACTTGAGGTTAGACTTTGTTCGTATGGCGGAGCTAGGAATATGCCTGACACCCCCAGCTCACTTGTCCAAATCGGAACTTACCTTATTCTGCCAGCTCTACTGCAATGACAAATCATTGGGCTTGAGACCTACGACGAAGTGTGGCATATACATGTCGAGGTGGTTGTTGCATGACTTGCAAGACCCCAAGGCCTCAAGATAGAGGCTGTGCTGACATTATAGCCCTGGAGCACGCTGTGGATCCCGAAGCTGAGGATGTCAAACTTAACAGGACACCATCAGATGATATTGAAACAAACTGTATTGCCGTGACAGTTTGCATCGTGAAAATTGCAGTGCACATGGCCAAGCTACAACCTCGGAAAGGCACGTACAGTTTGGGAACGGCCGTTGATTGGGACTTTAGGACGTGAGTTTGCCAAGAAGCTACATCCCGAGCGGGCGTCAACCACACAGCAGACATGTCTGGTACAGAGTAGATTAGTCCAACTTTGAAGGCTTGAAACGGTCTTTGCAGTACACGCATAATAATGAGCATAAAATGCGTTACGGATAATAAATGTTAGCTCGGCGCTAATAATGTTTGACTGCATGTGAGGACACTTATCAATCTCGAAGAAATGTACTAAAGTCTCTTCCCATGTTTAGCGCTGAGTCAACATTTGTTATCCAAAGCGGACTAAAGTATACTTATCCTCCACATATGACAATTAATAGTAACTTGAAACTAAAGGCTGCGGGTTAGAAGAATAGGGTTAGGGGCGCAAATGACAGGGTGGGGGTCGGGGAGAGTTTGTGGCACCCGCAGCGGTGGAACTGGGCATGAATTAGATTCACATGTCGTCAGCGTCCCTCGGGGACCCTGGCCTGGGGAGATCAATCTCAAAACACAATGCAGCATTCCCTCTCATCAACACATCTTATGACCACCACACCACCCTCGACGCCATGGTCTCACAACGCCTCCGCCTCCTGGGGGCACTCCTGGCCCTCGCCATCCCAACCATCCACCTACTCAGGCGCATCACCACCGCCCGCCGGCGAAAACTAGCCTCGGCAGAACGCGTGCTGATCCTGGGCGCCTCGAGCGGCGTCGGCCACGCCATCGCCCGGCAGTACGCCCGCCGCGGCGCCAGGGTCTGCGTCGTTGCGCGCAGGGCGGACAAGATCAGTGCCCTGGCCGCCGAGTGCAGCAGCATCAGCAGCAGCAGCAGCAGCAATGGGAGTGGTGGCGACAACAACAGCTGCATCGGCGTGGCGGCCGACCTGAGCGTTGTCGCCGACATGGTGCGGCTCCGCGAGACCATCGAGCGTCAGTGGGGCGGCCTCGATACCGTGCATGTGTGTGCTGGGGTGTCGGCGCTGCAGCCTGTGATGGCGCTCACGGGGGCTCAGGGAAAAGAGGATGCTGCTGCCGAGGGGATTCAGGATGCTGTTGATGTGACTGCGAAGGCGGTTCAGGGTAATCTCTATGGCCCCATGGTTGCTGCCCTTACGTTTGTGAGTTCTTTTAGCACTTACTCAACTCACCCGTGGACGACTTGAAGCGGGCCAAGAGACTGACTGACTGGCATATCGACAGATTCCCATGCTGACACGCACATCTACTGCACCGGCCATCCTGCTCGTCTCGTCCATGGCCGCTCTGGTACCAGCACCAACAAGGGGTCTCTACGCCGCCACAAAGGCCTCATCCCTGCTCCTCTATCAGGCCATGGCCATAGAGCACCGCGACATCGCCTTCACTTTCATCCTGCCAGCGACCATCGAAGGCGACTTCCGTGCATCAGCCGTCGACTCCGGCCCCGTCCGCGAGGCTGACCCAAACAAGCACGGGCTCAAGATCGAGTATGTCGCAGCTCGGTGTGTCGACGCCGTTGATAAAGGAGTCAGAGGCAATGTGGTAATGCCACGGATCCCATATATACTTGCGCATCACATGTATTATATCTGGCCGTCGTTAATTGAGCGGGCGGCTGCGAGGAAATACAATTTCCCCTTCTGAGGCATGCTCAGACTGTCGTAATGGAGGGCTCCAGGGGAGCTTATCCTGGGACTAAGCTTTCCAAGTGGTTAATTACCTTTCGGGGCAGCCGAATACAGTAATCGCTTCCATATCCTAGGGTACTGGTTGGTGGATTTTAAATGCATGTTGTAGAATAATTACTCTGACATACGTGTGTAATTCCACCACGGCATTGCTGCTCGGCACGATGGCACAAAGTTTTCATACGCAGGCTGCATGCAGATGCTGCGTTTCAACTTGAGGGCGTCTTCGATCCTGGGCAACAAATCCGAGCGTTACGCTTGTAGCAATACCCAGGTACAGTAGAACTAGCTGACACTTCTATGGCGCTGTGTGGTATCAAAGACGTACAGAACCCGTAAATTGGATTTTGGCCGTAGGGATCGGTGGAATTCTGTGCTTGACAAGCAATGCTCTGACCAAATGATCTTCTGCGGTCACGGATCGACATCAGGTCACGTATGATTCCTTTTTTGAAAAAAAGATTTACAGGATTAAAGCTCCTCATAATCGGTCATTGAGGTGCAGAACAACAGAGCCAGGGCATCATGCGCCTTAGAATTACTCATATACTAATAGACCACGCCTGGTTTCGATCTTAATCCGTATGCACCCCGAAGGCGTACGGCCCCTTATATAGTGATAAACGCTCAAAGACCCAGCGCTTTGTTCTTAAAAAAAAAGGGAATTTCAGAAGACTGTGGGCACTTGGCCGAAGCCTTGTGCCGCCCAAAGGACCGTAATAATCAAGAAGAGATGTGGAACAGCAGAGAAAAATGTACTCGAGAGTTCGGCGCACGTAGTGACACACGGGTTTCACACCTGGCCAGTTCCGGTAGAAATACTAGGAGTACCATAGGGTATAAGCAAACCTCATAAATAAATTTTACGTCGGATTTGGATTAACAAGGCAGTGACTAGGTAGTGTCCACGTATCCACTCCTTAGGAGTGAGTGTCCTCATGTACAGTGCTGGTAGGTACCTAAGTAGCTCAAGGTTGTGAACTTGTTGCTGCGCGAAGGAGAGAAGACTAGGAAACTGCAGGGCGATGGTGAAGCCACAGCGTTTATATAGAGTGCCATGGTGTTCAGTGGGTATCGTGACACTCCTACTTGTCCTGGTTTTAAAGGACCTCTTGTAATGATTGATAGTTATATCTCAGACCCTCACTCTACTATCACCTCGTGAAACGAATCAGGCCCGGCAACACGGACCAGATCCCACAGTATGACGAGGTTTTCTTCACCGGGAACTCATAGTCTCATATATACCAGAGGTGGGCGTGTACAATCGCCATGAAGTATCCTGGTCTTTGCGATCTAATCATATTCACGGCATTACTACACATCACACGAGGGTCCATAACTATCTCTGCTTCCTGGTGCATGCTGAAATTGACCTTCAGAACCTACAAACAGCGAGTGTAGTGTAGTCTTCCAGGAAAGGTTACTAAACATTCATTCTCCATTACATATATTACCTGGAATGTAATTATTCCTTGGCCAGGTCCTAGGTGCTATAATACACATACTGCTTCTTGGCTCTCCTCACGTGTCACGGAACATACCCTGGTACTAAAGCCTGCGGTAGTTGAGTTCACCGGACGAGCCAGCCCAAACCAACACTTTCTTCAGCGCCCACGACGAGGTTGAATTCCGGCAGGAACTCGCTTGAACATGTCGTCGCTACAAGGTAGTACCATAATGGAGGCAGCTTTGCCCTACGGATACTGACTAAGGCCCCGGCCCACGGCCCCACGCCAAGCATCACCGGCGAGCAGAACCACATGTCAGGACCACATGTGCAGCCGTTCGGTGGAGTGTGTAGGCAGACCCACAATAGGGGTGCATTACATGTGGCGGCCCGGTGCACATGTAGCGTGCGGGGACCTGCAGACGGAGACAGCCGAGATCTTCCACATTGCCGCCGAGTGGGACTGGAAGAGGATTGCTATGATAGGTTACTCGGTCCGATTTGTTCATGTCGGCGCCGGAGATTGTAATTTTTGCTCCTTACTTTCTCGCTGGTGCGAGGATTGATGGGTGAAGGAGGTGGTGCAATGTGCCGACCTGTCTGACTATTGCCGTGTTCAACAAAGGAGACCCGATAGAGAGATCCAGTACGTCCATATAATGTTTTCAACGGGAGATTTAGAAAGATAAGGAGACCAAGAGGATTCACTGCATGGATTCATGGACGGAGGAGCACCGACGATGAGATACCAACATTGGTTTCCTTGACTCGCCGACAATGTTTAAATTTGGGACACCTCCATTTTTTGAATAATATGTACATGATAATCATGATCGGATAAAATCTGGACGATTTTCATACTGTCCAGATTTACAGCCCAGCAGCCGTGATGTTGGACGAGATGGGTCCAAACATGTTCTTGACGTCCCTGGTCTTGAACTTCCACGTTCCATCCACCTCGACAAAGGTATCAAAGTACTTGGCCCACGTCTGCTGGAAGTATCCCGGGTTCACGACGCCGAGCTTGTTCCATGTCGCGCTGCAAGGAAACAGACCAGATCAGTAAATGCGTAGCTTAAAAATGCATTTGACGCGTTGACGCTTCTGCGCCGGTTCCATGAAATCACTTACTAGCTGGTAGCATTCGCAGTGCCATCGTCGTTGAAGGTGACCAGGCTGTTCACGTAGGTGTGCACGAGCGTGAAGGTGTTGTTCAGGGCCCTCTGCTCAAACGCGATGATATCCGCGAGGCCGGTGTGGGCGCCGCCGGTGGGGAAGTTGACCGAGGCGTCGTCGGCGTAGACGAGCCCGAGGTTGGTCAGGTCCCTGGTGTCGAGGAGGAAGGCCTCGAGGGCGAGCGTGTTGCGGATCTGCTCGTAGGGTGAGAGGGTGGGCACTGAGCGGCTCGAGGTCTGCGCAGCGGCGACGCTGGAGAACAGGAGGGCGAGCGAAGGGAGCGAGATCTGCATTTTGGGTGGATTTGGTGTGAAGACGGACGGACGTCTGGTGAATCGGCGTACGGAGGTAGCGAACGGCGGGTGGACTCGAAATCCTGGTCGTGAAGACGTGCTTGGCTCAACAGCGATTGAAAGAGTGTGAGGCAGGTGTGATGTGCAGTGCTTGTCTCTTTCAACTCTGGCTCGTTCTGTTGTGGTGCAGACTTGTTCTTATACTCGCTCAGGATATTCGTGAATCTGCAAGGTGACCTATACCAAGCCCTCGTGCTAGCAGGCATGTCTCTCAAACTTTGATCCCTGAACCTTAAACAGCGGGATCGACGTTAGCACTCCTTTTTCCTTCCAAATAAGGAATCAGGCACAGGCGTCCCGTCATGACTAGCACGAGATTGACCGCTTGCGCGTTCTGCTGCTTCTCGGAAATTACGTCTGGTCAGCCGGCCTACATTATTTACGTCTTCGGTTTTAATTCTTTTCCAAGCATCGACGGCAGCTAGCATGGACCGTATCCCATCTTTCAGAGCCCCTTTTGGGTGAGTGAGTATGCGAGGACAGGGTGTAATGCTGCGGCCAGGATGGCACAGCACGTGCCAAACGTCTGGTTGAATGATCAACCGGCTGGCCTTTTCGGCCGTATTAGTCAATGCCCAGACCTCGGGAAGTTCGTCACCACGCCGAATTCACAGCCGTTAGCACGCGAATATTGCATTAAATTGTACATGAAATAAAAGCGACAATGCTCACTAGAGACAATGTCAACTGGAGATATTGAAGCTTTTCGTCTTATTACTAAGCACACGTCCAACGCAGGCTTTGTGGGCTGGATGGCGAGTGTTTTAACTCTCAAGTGTTTTTCAAGTTGCGCGTGTCTGTCAGCTTTGCCACCGCCTAGAATTCTCAGAATCCCCGAGTCCAAGAACAGACCGCTGTCGAGACGGGACGGCGCGTGCCGACGCTATCGACATGGGACAAATATGACATCCCTCCAGGGTGTACACGCACCAGGATCCCAAACGTTCTTGGGTCTGGTACATATAGTCTTTACTACTTTTAGAGGAGGTCACTATTCCCTGTGATTTAACCGTGAAGAATATAGATCTTCATGTAACTGGTTCGCCATCCCCAGGTGCCGCCTTAGCAGAAGCCCTTGGGCTACTTGTAGCGACGATTCTAGTGAACAACACCGCATTGCTCCCTAGCCTCGTCTGTGCGGCACAAGGCCGACGCCACGTGCCCGTACCCAAGGCAGAGACAAAGTCTTTTGACAATTAATCTTTTTTCTTTTTTTTAAAAAAAAACAACAACCTGGGTTAAGATGCACTCCCCCGACAACAGCGAAGCCATTGATTGACTTGCTTGAGAGAATGTCTAGGATGTTAAGAGACAGTATGGTTTCCCTTTCTCTCTTCGTCGTCTCTCGCCGACCAGTGCTACAGACTCTCCAAGACTGAATCACGAGTAGCAGTTGGAACATAGGCTCTGTCCTCAAGCAGAATTGAGGTTCTTTGACGTCGTCTCGTCCTAGCTATGTCAATGAAAACTTGCAGGAAACAATTATTCTTTTCCGTTTCCAAGAACTGTTTGCAATGGAAACCCGAGATTGTCCAATCCGATCAATTGGTATGCAGACCCAATAACGCCAAACCTCTGCGTCTCTAATGCAACATGAAACACAATATAGCACAAGTCTTGGCGAAACCGCTTAAGCCGCTGTCCCTGACTCAAGCCTTTCCCCTTGTGACGATCTCGATGTCGTCTTCCATTGCATCCCGCGATAATTCCTTGGCCACCCATGTCGATATGCCGGAAACTGCCTCGATCGGGTTGTCCAAGTGAATCTGAAAGAAGCCCTGGAGCTGGGATGGAGTGAGTTCACCCTCGGGAATGTGGTTCGAGAACTCGGCCGCCAACTGCTGGAGTGCTTCCACGTCCATATCTGCGGCCAGGCCGCGCACGTCGGAAGCAAACATCCGCATGAACATCTCCATCGCGGATTTGCGACTAATGTTGCCCAGGTGCACCTTGAGGTCAACCCGTCCTGGTCGTACCAGAGCCGGGTCGAGTAATTCAGGCTTGTTGGTGGTCATGATGACAATCCGTCCCTCCTGCGACCCAACACCGTCCAAGACATTCAGCAATCCGGACAGCGTGCAGTTGGACCGGGGGCTGTGGCTTCCGCTCGACCCCATCGTCCGGTCCTCCCTAATATCGGGCAAGTCCCGGTCACCAGCCCACACGGCGTCGATGTCCTCGAGCAGCACAATGCACTGGGGCGGGATCTCCTGAAACATCTGCTCGAGATCCGCATCCGAGGCGACGCTCGGGATCTTCACCTCGTAGAGGTCGAGGCCAAACTCGCCAGCCAGCGCGGTCGACAGCGACGACTTGCCCGTCCCCGGTGGGCCGTAGAAGAGGTATCCCCTCCGGTAGGGCATGCTCCTGCTCTGGTAGCGGCGCTGTGTCTCCGGGTCGAGGTACTTGCGGATGTCGGCCAGCAGGGTGGTCTTGACGTCCCCGTCAAAGTGGACCGTCTCCAGCAGGCGGATCGGCTTCCTCGACTTGGGCTGCCACGAGATGCCGTAGCGGTCTCGGGAGTAGATCATGACATAGTACTGAGTCTGCTGGTCGGCAAAATCCCGACACGTCTGCACCAAGGAGCGGATGGGCCCTGCCGACCGGCCCAGGCAGCTGATGGTGAGGTCCTCGCCGCCGATGCCATCGTAGCCCGGGTCGCACATGGACGCGTTGAAGCTCTCGAGGGATCGGTGGACGATGAAGACGCTGCCGTCTTTCCAGAACCACACTGTCTCGAAGTGGGGTAGGTATTGGACGTGTCGCTGGGTCTTCTTAATAAGCGACGTGGAGTCAGGCCCATCCCCACGGCCCAGCCTGTCTCTGACCTCGGTGCGGGCGGTGAAGAAGCGCGTGTTATTTCGGGGTTGGACGACATGAGTCAACACCCAACTGACAACGCTCTTGTTCAGAGGGTCTCGGCCGGGGATGGTGACAGAGGCGACAAAGAATTGTTTGATCCAGCCGTATGTCTCACGCCAGGCACCGTGGAGCAGCCGCCATGCTGCAGGGATGACGCCGGCGATGGCTATGATCGAACCCAAACGAGTGATATCCAGGTGGGCGAGTGTTGGCCAGTAGGCAGTGACAGCGCCGAGGAGGCCCTGCATGGACGGCTCATTGAGTCTGAAAGCCGGGACGGCCCCTCCGGCGTGGAACGGCTGGACCATAGGCTCGGGCTTTCGGGGCTCAATCGGCCCAGTGGGAAAAAAAAAAGTCGGAACCGAGAAAAAGGGGTCGCATGAAGGACAAGCGCCACGCGTGCGGCGCGACCCAAATGGGAAGGGAAGTACCTATATCCGGCAAAATAGGATGAAATGGGCAAGACAACACATTAAATCTACATCTCGAAGTTTAAAGAGCGACGCAAAGAGGAATACCAAAACGATGGGGAAGTTGGGAAGTCGTTTGATGATGAGGACGAGATTGCGGATTCCGATTGAGGTCACGTAGCCGAAGAGGCCCGTCAGAAACTTTAATGAGCCAGCTGGTTGCCAGCTGTGTTCACCCAGATTCACCAGCTGCACTAGCATGACGATTTCACTCACACTCAAATCAGCTTTAATGTTACCACCATGCATGCATCATCAGGGAAGCCGGTTCCTAAGTTTCGCTTTCATTCAGTGATCCATTAAATAGTGTAATTCATGAATTATAAAATTTAGTAAAAGGTGATTAGTCTACGAGTGGACAGCGCACACTAGACGAGGAGGTGAGCGTCTCCACATGCTGGGTGTAAGTTACACACTATGGTCTATGACCCAGTAACGAAACACAGGTACAATCGAAAGTCATTTACAAGAATCATTTGTTATTTTCAAGTCTATACTTGCTCTGCTCGGGGTCTTTTGCACTATGACCAGATTGACGCCTTAGCCCGTGGATGGTCAACTAGTGCCTACCGTCGTTATTATTAGCCTCGATTATAACAACCTTGGTCAAATTGATAGGAACCACTACTTGTCTTGGTCCACAGCGTTACAAATAGCATGTAGCTGGATCGCGCGACACGTTTCTCAAGTCATTAATAAGGCCATGTCTCCTCACATGCTCCTAGATTAGGTGAGTTTTCGTGTCAATGGGCTTAGTCTTGGCAACTTCTTTATCATCACCGACGTCTAGTTTGGCCTCAAGTATTCACTGGTTTCATTCACATGCTCTTCCTGTGATAGCCTGGCAGGGATTTCCAATTGATCTGGCGTTTCCATGTCCCTGGTAGCACTTCCTAGTCCCCTCTTCACATTTCCGTTGTCGAACACTGCGAATCGTGACGACCTCATTGTTGATGTAGCTCAAAAACATAATCTCTCCCGCCGGGCAACCGGCGGCAGGCACTACTAGGGCCCCTTAGTAGTGTTGTGTATCTATTGACTTATAGAGACAGGGTCTTATAAAGACCTAATAGACTTCTAGTAGCCTAATATACTTTACTACTAA
>MAVT02001443.1:0-12607 GCA_001702395.2 Diaporthe helianthi | reverse complement strand
AAGAGAATAGAAACTAAGTAAAGTTATTATCTAAGTTATAGTTAGATATCTTATACTTATATTAATAATGAATATAGTGCTTTAAATTACTCAAAAACGCTTTAATTAGGTTGAAATCTAGCGAGTATAGTAGTAGATATAATAAGAAGATGCCCTTTTTTTTAGCTATAGTATATATAGCCTTATTATAGTGCTATAAGGCGTTGTCTAATATAAAGATTAACCTTAGCCCTAGGTACTAATTTATCTTTAGTAGTATACTTTCTAGTAGCTACTATAGAAAGAACTCCTTTATTATATAGCTAGTATATATTATAACTATAAGTAAGTTATTAAATATAATAGCTGGGAGTATATAGTAGTAGGTACCTTGCTTAAGAAGACTTTCTACTTATAGAGTATACCTAATAGGTGCCTAGCCTATTCTTTTTATACTATCCTACTTATTAAGACCTAACTTATTATAGAAGATGAATATATTAATAGTATACTTTAGTAAGTTTACCTACTAGAGGTAGTAGATATAAAGATCCTTATTATACTAGTAGGCTAGTATATAAACTTATTTATTTAACTATTTATACTTTTAAAGAGTATTACCTATTATCTTTATAGTAACCTTTATTTAGTATTACTTAGTAAGGTATATTTATATCTTATTAAGATAGAGGTTAGGCTTATTAAGAAGAAGATCTATAAGTTCCTACTCTATATAATATATAGGTTAGTTAACTATAATAGCCTTAATTAGGTAAAATAAGCTAATAAACCTCTATAGCTTACTATTTAAGCTTAACTGCATTTAATAGCGATAGTAATAGTACGCTTAGGGCTACTATTTAAGTAGTAGCTACCCTCTAGTAGTAATACTAGATAGTAGACCTATTATACTAGAACTCGTATTATAGCTACTTATTAGGCGGCGATAAGTTAGAGTGTAGATAAAACTCTAACTACTACAACTTAGTACTAGTTAGGCGGTAGTTACCCATCATTAGAGCCTTAGTTTCCGTTTTTAATAGCGTAGGCGATATAGAAGACAATGTCTAGGTAAAATTATAGGTTTCCTAACCCTATAGCTAAATTTTAGTTTAGCCCTAGGGAGCTGACAATTAAACCAGGGGGGGGCTGGACTTCGTTATTCCTAGACAGTGGATCGATCATGCATTGGATGTCAACTCAGGACCCAAGCAGCAAGCACATGCTTGAGTAGCCCTGATGGCATGAGCAGCACTTGTGATGCTGCCCGACCGAAACAAAATCCCACAGCGATTACGAGGCCTGTCTCGCGAGCGAGACAACTGCTGACCACAATTGGGGTCGCTTGGGCTTGCTGGGAAGTCTCAACAGCCGGCAGCGGGAACAATGTGCGGTGAGGAGGCGGACGGGAGGACTCATTTGCCCCCTCCATCTCGCAGCGACACTAGGCCGACGGGCGAAAAGTCTTGACGTTCTGTCACACAGACTAAGACACCTGGGCACTCAGGCGCGCTACCTACCTAGGTATGCTGCGCGGCCGCCAGGAAGAGCCGAGCAGCCGAGGTTGCTCTACGGTGTTCACTGTTCAATCTGCCTGCTTGATATCAGATCACTCTGTCCTCGCGCTGGCCCATACCTATCCGAGGAGTTGGCTCTTGCAGCAGCCAAAGGGTGTACTGCATGCGTGAGAGGCCACAGATCCCGTACTTCAAGCCCTTCTCAGGCCCAGCCATGTCTCGCTCGCACCGCCAAAAGTGTCTGGCGGGAGGTCACACGGGACGGAATTCTGCATTGGTCGCCCTTAGCGACCCAGATTGTCACGCCGTCTAGCCTGATCCGCATGCATGTGTTCATACTGATCAAGTGTTTGCCAGTGTCGCCTGGTGCCACCTCGAAAAAGCGGTAGATCCGGACCGAGCGAAAAGTACGGCCTTAACCGCAATGATAAATAAGCCCCGGTACCGATTGGATACTCGGTGCTCGCCTCGTCAGCTCAGAATAGCGGGTATCATGGGGACTGCGTATGTTTCTGCTTGAGCCTGTCTCGGGCTGGACGGCCTCGACTCTCCCTCCAGCTGAGTTGAATACCCAGAAGCTGCAATTCTGATCTTGATTCGTGCCACAAACAGAGTTTGCGCGAAGTCAAGTGACTCAGTTGAGCACCTGGGCACCTTGTTTTCAGAGAGGTTCGGATTCGATTCGGCCGCTCAACGGTCTCTCGACAAGACTTGGACGACGGAGTTGCGAAACAGTGACTCGGTCTCTGCTTGGCCACTGGCTCGTGGCATCGTACAAGACGGCAACTTTCGCGTGCGGTCAACGGAATGATAGACAGGGGAATCTTCGCTCAGTGGACTTTGTAACCTGTACGTGTGGGTGGTTGGCTAAGGCTTGCCCTGAGCAGGCTCGGTCACATCACTCACATGTGACCTCATTGAGACATTGAACTTGGGTTCCTCCGCCACTCGAACTCTGCATTCAGGCATAGAACATGTGTCACGACTCACGTTGCACAGTATCCGCCAAATGCTGGCTGCGGTCTGGTGGCGTCAAGTGTTGGAAGAAGATTACCCATGCCGTTGCACGGTGAGTTCATTAAGGGCGGAGCTCTCCCAGACATGGGCCTTGCCTGGGCAGCTGCAGGTCCCCCCCCCCTTCCGATTCCCCCCTCTGGCTGTACTTACTGATCCATCATCTGAAAAAGCGGTTGGACGAGATTGGCACCTCGCCTCGGACCAAAGACAGCTGCAGGCGAGAGGCCAGGATTCCAGGAAGCTCTGCGCGTGTGCTGTCTTCGGTTGCGTTCTAAAGTTCTCGAAGTTTAAGCGAGCCCATCATTGATTGATTGACGTCCCAGCTGTCTGGATAGCGGTAGATGTGGACTTGTTGTGGACTTGTTGTGGCACGAAGATAAAAGCCCTTCGCCCTTCGCCCTTCACCCTTCACATCCAGGACTCGGGGCAAGATCAAGTGAATGCTGTTTGCTTCCTGCTTCAGAGAACCCAATGTTCTCCAAACACCCAGTGAATTGGAGGAGCAGCATACATCCATGGCCTCAATGGGAGGCAGCAGTGACCCAGCGTTGGTGAACAGGATGTGGGTCCACAAACGACCGTATACGTCAATATCTTCCAAAGAAAATCTGAAAGCTGGGTCGCACTTTCCGACAATGTCACCACCACCACCACAACCGTCCACCTCAAGCTCTACATTACCTTGGAACTCTAGAGTTGGCCTGCAGACAACCCAACCGGGGCCGGTATTCTCCCCTCACAGCTCCTTTCAGCGTCATCTACCTGATTCAACTTGCGATATTTACCCGCCGCCGCCGAACAGCGACTTGTCCATGGTTTCGATGAATTTAAGAGATCAGCATTCAATGACAACCCCACTCAAGGATTCTCATGAGGAGCACCTCCCGCCGCCGCCGCCGCTCCTAAATGGCGCGCAGCTTGGTTTCATCATCATGTTGTGAGCAAAAACATACGACGTTGCCTTTCCTAGTTCAGAGGACTAATCGGCTCCCCAGCATGCTCGGCGGTCTCATGTTTTCTGTGATAGACACCACCATCGTCTCGACAGCTCTCATCACAATCGCCACTGACCTCCAAAACTTCAAGGACATGTATTGGGTGGTTCTTGCTTACCTGCTGTCATATTTGGGTAATCAACCCGACCCTGAAGGCCACAAAAACAAAGAGCCTTGGAAACTAACCACAGCACTTAGGATGCGCAATCGGCTTCGCCAAACTCGCCGACCACTTTGGCCGTCTCCCAATCTTCCTGTTCTCCTGGCTCATATTCTCCGGCTGCTCCCTCGGCTGTGGCTTAGCTACGAACATGTCACAGCTGTAAGGCCTTCCCTTCCGATTCCGGATCGGAAACTTGTTAAGGTGATCCCTCAGCTGACCAAGTCATTCCTGCAGCATCATCTTTCGAGCTCTTCAGGGAGTCGGCGGTTCAGGCCTCTATAGCCTGTCACAAATCTCTCTGGCAGAGATCGCACCCCACGGAAAGAACGCCATGATTGGTATGCTCATCGGAATCACACTCGCTACTTCATTTGTACTCGGCCCTCTTCTTGGCGGCGCCATTTCTGGAGGCAACTGGCGATGGATATTCTACATGAAGTAAAGCACCCCCAACTGATAAGGAGGAGTATTTCACCTGGTTCTGACTCGTATCAAGTATCCCTGCCGGCCTCGTTTGCATGTTTGGACTTGTCATCCTCTGGCCTCAAGACTTTGGCAGGCCACTCCATCCTTGGCGCGAGTTCTGGAGGATTGATTTCATCGGTAACATATTCATCCTTGCTGCATGTGTTCTCATGGTGTATAGCTTGCAGCAGGCTGGTGCCATGATATTTGCGTGGACAAGTGTCGAGTTTATCACGACATTTGCTGTGTCGGTTGTGTGCTGGGCCTTGTTCTGGGCTTGGCAGCTAATCCTCAAGCATCTACCAATCCATGTCGAGCCGGTCTTCCCAGTTCGACTTGTCTACAATCGGGTATACGCTGCGGCTGTGGTGTGAGTTCCCTCTATCGTCTCACAGGCCACTCCTTGTACTTCAATATCCATGTGAAAACGATCGTAACTGATGAGAAACACAGTGCAATGTTCCTCTCAGGTTACTGCTACCTGGCAATAGTTATCACTCTTCCAGAGAGGTTTCAAGTTGTCAACGAAGACTCGGCGCTCATGGCAGGAGTTCATCTGATCCCCATGCTTGGAGCTACTGCCCTGGGGTCCATCATCGCCGGAGCGTTGTCAAAGAGGAAGAACAACACTTCAAGGACCTTGTTAGCAGCGTCATGTCTGCAGGTCATTGGTCTCGGGCTCCTAACGACTTTTGATGCTCCCTCGTCGCCAACCAACCCGCAGTTCGGATACCAGGCAATCTTCGGCCTGGGCGTGGGTCTGACATTCTCCTCTGCGACGATCCTTACCAAGATACAGGCTTCCGGGAGAGATCACGCTGTTGCTCAGGGTGTCATGGCGCAAGTGAGGGTTCTTGGCGGCGCTCTGGGCCTGGTGGTCTGCAATGTTATCTTCAACATTCATCTCGAGTCTCTGGAAGCTTCGCTCTCGGCCGCGGAAAAGGACGCCCTCCACCGTTCCCCAATGGCGCTGATGGACTTGGGCGAGGATGTAGACCCAGGTGTTGCCCAAGATGTGAAGGAGGTTTTCTCTACATCGTTCCAGAGCATGGTCTGGGTCATGTTCTGGGTCGCTGTCGCCGAGACGGTCGCAAGCCTTTGCACTTGGGAGATGAACCCAACCTCCCTGGACGAGATTGACGCGGCTGCTTCGTCTCGCGCACACAGCAGCCATAAGCAAGAGAGCAGCGGCGGTGGAAGCCACACGGAGCTTGAGGACTTGTCGTCTAGATTTGGTGCCGCGAATCCGCATGCGAGCACCGGAACGAGGCGGCCTCCCACACCAAGTCGGGTTTGACTGGTCATATGGGGCACTTTTGGGCCTTGCATCAACAAAATGCTTTCGAGCGGGCATCTATAGGAGTTTGTGCCGAGCTGCAAATCAGAGTAGGTCATTGGAGGTATCATTACCTACTTCCAACACATGTTTTTGATGGTCAGCCAGAAATTTTGTCACCCGTTCTGCCACGAGCACGTGGCTTCTAAAATTCCCTACTGTGCTCCTCCTTGCACCCTCCGCTCTCTAATCCACTGAATAAGAAACAAGCTCATTTGATTTATTAGATGTGCCCCGCTCGATTTGTGATACGTTCAATCACCAATTGGTTCTACCTATCGTCCCTGACCCAACATCCAGCAAACCCCATCGAAGTCTTTGTAGGATGTGTCCAGTTCCTCGAGTTGTCAGTCACGTCGATTAAGAATTGCGAGCAGTGATCAGTGTGACCAGGGCTGGCAATCACAGTATCGAAAGCCTTGCGTTCCTCATACAGCGCCCAGAACTGTTTCCTCCACATCATTGCACAGTGATTGACGTGATCCCGAAGTGATGTCCAATAGTGGTCAGTTTCGGACATCTCCTCCACGGACATGCGCTGCGTCATGGCCTCATCGGCGTACCCACCCCAACTGTCATCCTCCTTGTACTCGTCGAGCCATTCCTTGTCGAAGCACGGCTCGGGCACCCAGTTGTTCAATAGTAGGTCATATTTGCAGCCCAGCGATTTGGCCTCGGAAACGGAGTTGCCACAAGATAGCCGGTGAGCATTTGTTGTGATATTGTATCGACCTGTGGCCAGGGAGCCGTGGCTTGGCTCATGATGTTCTTCGGTAGTCGTGGGGCTGGTGCTGCTACTGGCCCTCGGGATATCGACGAAGAAGAGGATAGCCACGGACCAGAGCAGAGAGGTTACGATGGCGACAAAGAGATACGGTAGGATGTTGCTTCTGCGAGTTTGAACGCGAACATATCGACGTGCTTCTTCCTTCTCCGGGTCGTCTGAGTATCCTTCCAAGAACGGCCGTCGAACACTATCGGTTGACATTGTCGAGATCGGTTAGGGGATTACAAGTTGGGCAATTTCTTATGTCTTGTTTGATCAGTCTACTCTGATTCAGTCATTTTGTGATTTGAAAGGATTAAGAAAAAAGAACTGCCACCTGCAGCCGTTTTGTCGAGAGTTCTTGCACCGTGCACGCGGCTGTGCTCCTGTCTTGGCTGAGGCACCGTCTGTTGTTTCGAAACACGTTTGAGCCATCTCCGACTTCGTCTCAACAATTATCACCACCTCAAGTACGCTGGACCATCCGCCTTTTTGCGTCACATTGTCTCTCTAAGCAGCTTTTGCAATTTCTTTGAGCAGTCCCCCTACTCCCCATTCCCCGCACAACCTACTACCTAGGTAGGTAGGCCAGTTGGTCGTAATTCAATCTTTCATGTTCCTTTTTCAGTTCCTAAGAGTCTACTTTAGATGGTTGCGACGTAGATGATCTTGTCGACATCATGTAATTTCAAATGCTATGAATCATGTGGTAGACTAAATATTCCGTGATTGAGTAAAGATAATATTATAGCACTTAGGCGTTAGCTCTCTAGTAGGCGTCGGAACGAGAGTCAAATTGTTCAAATCCCACCTACACATAACATTTGAACCTGTCAGTGGGTGTGGCTGTCTAGTAGCAGACACTCCTTCCAAGGTTGAGCACTAGAGACTTATTTTCTCCTAGAGTTTGGCTTTCCTGTGCTAATGAGGCTTTGGGTCAAGACGAGTTTCACTTTCTGAGTAGATGACCCTTCCATTCTACTAAGTGCGCTACTTGAGCACCTCGAGTCGTTTGGGTGTTAACTAAGTACACTCTGGAGCTCTAATGCTATAATTTCGGGCTCAAACCTTCTGGTGTATTGATGTGTCGAGTTCACTGGCATTTGCTTACCTGGGTCAAACTGGACCAAATGAATGTGATTATGGGTATTAATTTCGACAACTACATATATAGTTAACACCTATTGATAGCTCCCTACCTAGGTACCTAGTTCGCTTCCTTTAGTACCTAGGGTTTTGAATCAGTTTGGCCATGTGCATTAAATCCGGCCCCCTCGATGAAGTTGAGAATCTAGATAGACTAATTCATGCAGTCACTTCAGCTGCTACATTTGCTCAAGTGTCTTGCCAACATCTTATGTCACCCTGCTAGAAGAGACATTGGAAAAGCCGAGGGCAAGATCAATCAATGCATGTGATTCTCATAATCCATACGTTCGGACGGGCGCATTTAATTTGCGATGCGTTTCGGGTGGTACATAAATTCGCAATGAGGGCACCGAGTGGCGAGACTTTGCTTCGTTTGATGCACATGTGGTAGGCTCGCACAACCTTCTGTGTGACAAGGGCTATTATCTACCCGTGTTTTCGCCCAAGTACTACCTACTCTACTGAGTACTAGTAGTCAGAGCCCGAGCCAGTGCTATCATTGATGATTTCTTTGCACTTCCCTTTCTGAGCCTCCCACTTTCCGCCTACTATTTAGCGACCAGTGGACAAGAGAAAGGGGCATCCGGGCAGGCTGAGGGAAACCGGGATTATCATCCCAAATGTACGCATCGTGGGGAAGCCATGACTGAGGCCTGCTGGACCTGTCCAATTGCCTTCCCAATCCGTAGCATCCAAAAAATCGTGCCAGGATTGAGCTTCCTGTTTAGGCAGGTCGTTTGTTGATTGGGACTTCACGATAGAATGCCAAGTCGACAACGCGAACGCCAAGGCCGGTACTCACCTCAAGCGTCGGGCGGCACAACCTACAAATATCCAGGCAGGCACCCTAATTACAAGTCGACTTTTTTTTATATATTGTTTCTTTTTTTAATCAGGCTCCTCTCTTTTCACCTAGTGAGTTATCCTTCTTCGTCATGCGTTCAGCGTCATTTCTGGCCGGGCTTCTGGGCTGCGCAGGGCTGGCGAGTGGGTGTCTCCTCCCTGAGGAACGTGACGGCTTGCCTCGCATCGTCCCCAGGCAGTCGAACACTGGGACTCCGATTGGAAGTGGTGACCGGTTCAGCGGCGGCAGTATCGCCCCCCAAGGCTTGGGCACTCGTGCTTCCAGCACCAGCTTCTCCACAATCTTGAGCGCGGCCGAGGTCAAGAGTGGATTCAATGGTCTGGCCAACACATACGGCCTCGAAACTTTTACTACTCCTTACAAGACCTATGGGGGTGCTACGATCTTTGGTGGCAAGGTTGGAGGCACCGGCACCTGCAATAAAGCTTATCGCGTCTACTTGAACGGTGGAATTCACGCACGCGAGCGTGGCTCCTCGGATGGAGTGCTCTACTTCATCTCGGACTTGCTCTATGCCAACAAGACCGGGTCCGGCTTGACCTACGGCTCAAAGAGCTACACCAACGCTCAGGTGAAGACGGCCCTGGCCGCAGGCATTGTCTTCGTCCCTTTGAGCAACCCCGACGGCGTCGCATACGATCAGTCTACGAACAGTTGCTGGCGCAAGAACCGCAACCCGAATTCCGGCACAGGGAGCTCGTCCGTTGGCGTTGACTTGAACCGGAACTTTGATTTCCTCTGGGATTTCACCAAGCAATTTGCATCCAGTGTTCGGTCGAGCGTGGCCTCCACCAGCCCTTCCTCTGAGACATATCACGGTCCGTTCAAATGTTGTCGTGCCTCTAGCTTCCCACAGGACTTGCTAACATCTGATTAGGATCCAAGGCATTCTCAGAGCCGGAAACTCAGTCGATTAAGTGGGTCTTGGACACGTACTCAGCTGTTCGTTGGTTTGTCGACCTACACTCGTACGCCGGAGACGTGCTCTACAGCTGGGGAAGCGACACGAACCAGAACAAATACAGCTACATCAATTTCCTTAACTCTACCTACGACGGGTACAACACGTGAGTGAACCCCTGCCCACATTTCTCTCCGCCCTTTGCAGACATCCCACTGTCGAGTCACGTCGAATTCCTGAAGTCAGCCGCAGTCTGCTAACAAGCACCAGGCGCGGAGTCCTGACCGACGCTCCCGGCTCCGGCCGAGCATACGGAGAGTACACACCGGCAGCCGAGAGCACCGCCAACGTCCAGGCCGGGACGCGGATGGCCTCTGCCATGAAGGCGGCGAGTGGGCGTTCGTACACCGCGATGCAGGCAGCCGCCCTGTATCCCACCTCGGGTGCTAGCGACGACTACTCGTATTCACGGCACTTTGCCAACCCAAGCCTTAACCTCGTGCACGGTTTCACTGTTGAGTTTGGTTTCGGCAATTCAGGCGCTTCGTGCCCATTCTACCCGACTGTTTCACAGTACAACACCAATCTGCGCGAGGTTGGTGCTGGCTTCATGGAGTTCATCCTCGCAGCCACCGATCTTGGCCTGGGTGGTGGTTGCTAGGTCAGATAAATCCTTGGGTGGTTTGACCGAGGCGAAGCCCCTGGGAAGATCCAGTATTAGATACCTTGGTACCTCAATAGTTTTTTACCGTTCCAAGGTTGATAGGTTGCCAGGCCCGTATACGGCCAAGCCTTGAGGCAGCACAACCCTGTAAGAGATGGATGTTTATTAAAATAAAAGACTATCAACAACTGTCCAACACAATACTGCCAACGGGATACAGGAAATCTTTTTGTGTGAGACTCCTAATGTCAATGCACATGTACCCTCTTGGCTGTCAATTGTTCCGTGTCCCATTCCTCTTTCTTCCAGATTAATGTCCATGCCACCTTTCACATACCCTAGTATAGAGGTTAAAAGTCAGCCATTAAAGGAAGGAATTAATTAAATTATACTTATCTAGTTCTAAGAGAGGTTAAAAAATAACTTTCTCACCTTAAGCCTTTAAATATATAATAAATATACTCTAAAATAAGGGTTAAAAGCATTATCCTCTATATACCCCTTATTAGTAGGCTACTATTTATAAGCTTATTAAACCCTACTTTTCTTTCCCTATAAAGTATACTAATAGATAGTAGCCTTACCTACCTTAACTATCTTTTAAATAACTATTTACTTAAATTTCTAACTTTACTTCCTTTCTTTACCCCTAATACTACTCTCTTTAAATACTCTTACTATTTATATATACTCTATTTTTATATTTTAAACCTTAAATTTAAACTTTTTAGGTTATTTTAACTAGTATACTATACTTATATACTCTTAAATTAATACTTTTTAACTATATAAAAATAGTAAAAAGTTATAGTAGTTATAAGGGTAGTTCCTTCCTTATTACTCTAACTAAGTATAAAGCTAGAAATAGTAATAATAATAGTACTTCTTCTTCTTATAAGGAACCCTATTATCATACTTCTAAGTATATTAAAAAGTATAGTACTAAAGCTAAGTATTGCCTTATATAGTAATATATATATAAATATACTCTTTTTCCTTATTTTTAACTTTATACTAACTTTTTTTAAAAGCTAATACTACTTAAATAAATATTACTTATCTTTAAGCTAAGTATAAGAAAGTATATACTAAGTATACCTAGTTTAAGTATAAGGCTTATATTAAAACTAAGGTCTAAAAAACTAATAAAGTATATTACTCTCTTTATACCTACTACATATAGTTCCTTATATATAGTTATAAAATCTATTTAAATAAATTTAACTACTTTAAGTATAATAAAAAGGGTAACTATTATTTCTACTATTATAATAATAGTAATAAATATAAGCTTATTTCTAGCTTTCTTAATATTTTTATTAAGGAAATAGTAAGTATTTATGAAAACCTTAATAAGCTTATCCTTTAAAGTATAAATAAGGATATAGCTATAAAGTATAAGGCCTACTATATTAATATATATAATAAGATTTATATTATTTATAAAACTATTTAAAATATTAAAGTATATAGTATTTTTATTAGTTAGTTTGATTTTAACAAAAAGAAAAAAATAGTAATAGTATTTTTCTACTTATTTAGCTAAAGCTTAAAGCTTCTAATAATAGTAGTACTATTATTAAAAATAATAATAAGGCTAAAAATAAGGATAATAAGAAGGATAATAATATTAATAAATATAAAGCTTAAAGGCCTTTTTATTTATTTTATCTTTTAGTTTTTTAATACCTTTTTAAATAATATTTTAAAAGCTTAACCTACTAAATAGTATTCTATATAAGTTAAACATATTTTTAGGGGTAATATTAAAGTTATAAGGAATAGTAAAACTACTAAAAGTACTTTTTAAATAATACTAGGTTATAATATAGTTAGGAATTAAATTCCTAAGTATTAAATTAGCTTTTAAAATTAGTTCTTTTAACTTTATTTCCTAAATTAACTTCTTTTACTATTTCTTTTATATTTTATAAATTTAAGTAAGCTTTAAAATACTTAAATAGAGCTTATATAAAAACTTTTATTAATTTATTAACTAGTATTTCTAATATTTCTAAGTAAATTACTTAAAAAGTACTATATTAATATTTTTACTTTACCTATATTTATTAAATATTAATATAGTAAAACCTTATATAAATTCTTTTACCCTTATATATAACTAGTTATATAATTTAGTTATTATTTAAATAAATAGCTTAGGCCTTATTAAGGTTTAATAGTATATTCTAAAATAGTTATTATAAAGCTATTATCTCTTTTATTATAAGCTTAAAATAAATAATTTAGCCTTAATAGTTAAAGTTAATACTATAGCTTATTTAAAAGCTTTCTACTATATTAAGCTACTAAAAAGTATTATTATATAGCCTTAAAAGGATTTTCTATTCTTTTTATTATTTATAAATAAAGTATCTTTAATAATTAAAAGTACGTATACTTTATTATACCGTTTATATTATAATTTAAGGAATCTAGTTATATATAAATACTTAATTATATAGTTTACTATAATAATATATTATAAACTAGAATTTATAAGTACTTAAGAGAGCCTTATATAAGTAAAAGTAATATTTAATTAGAGTATATGTAGGTTGAACTAGTACATAGATTAACAGTAGTGTAAACCTATTACGTAACTAGTACGTGACTAGCGCTATATATAAATAGCTTATATCTAAAGGCATAGCTTTACTACTTCTTCCTCTTAGACAATATAGAGAAATACAACTATAACTACTACCTAACTTCATATATATATATATAATTATTATACTAATACTAATTAGTAGTTACTTTTAGTAGTAACTATAAATAGTAAGGAAT